>BFEA01000183.1:2214114-2224201 GCA_003427395.1 Chara braunii
GAGAGAGAGAGAGAGAGAGAGAGAGAGAGAGAGAGAGGGAGAGAGAGAGCAGAGGAGAGAGAGAGAGGGACCCAGGGGTAACCTCTAAGTGGGTTTTTCCGTGTCTCTACCTCGTTTGCCCGAACTCAGCCTGGTCAAGATAAGCAGGGCATGAAAGTGGTTTTCTTGAATATCGTTTGTCTAAACTCGGCTAGTGGTTTTCTTGAATATTGTTTGTCTGAACCCGGCTTGGTCAGAGTACGCGGGGCACGAAAGTGGTTTTCTTGAATATCGTTTGTCTAGAGTCGGCCTGGTCGGGGTACGCGAGGTGCAAAAGTGGTTTTCTTGAATAGCGTTTGTCTGAACTCGGCCTGGTCAGAGTACGCGGGATACAAAAGAGGTTTTTTTTCACTATCGTTTGTCTGAACTCGGTTTGGTCAGAGTACGCGGGGTACGAAAGTGGTTTTTCTTTAATATCGTATGTCTGAACTCGGCTTGGTCAGAGTACGTGGGGTAAGAAACTGGTTTTCTTGAATTTCATTTGTCTGAACTCGGCTTGGTCGGGGTACGCGGGGTGCAAAAGTGGCTTTCTTGAATCGTGTCTTGACCTCGTTTGCCTGAACTCGACTTGACGAGGGCACGTGGTGGCGGAAGTGGCTTTTCTCGTGAATAGTGTTTGGTCTCAGCGAAAAGGCGAATGCTCAGCCTCGTTTGTGCGAACTCCACACGCCTAGGGCACGGTCTGGGCGTGTAAGGAACAAGGTGTTTTTTTTTTTTTTTTTTTTTTTTTTTTCGAGTTCCACGGACAGCGAGGGCTTCCCGCAAAGATCTGGCGCCCCTTTGGGGTTTTCCTTTTTGATAAAAAAAAAGGAGAGTCCTGTCAAAGGCATGTGACGGGCGGCGTGTGTCCGGGCCTGTTCTCCGGAAAATCTCTTTCCTGTCTGATCTCCCCGGTCCTTGAAGAATACCCGATCCCGCCCAGCGGGTTTCTCGAGGGCCTCGCCCGTCAAGGTCCGTTCGCGAGGAATCTCTCCAGTTTCGAGGGGTGAAGCCGGTTGGACAAGTCTCCTAAGGATTCGGGTGGACTAATGATGGGACTCCTGCTTAACAGGGTCCTTCTCCGATTGACTGGTTAGGCGGGGGCAGGGCCAGCCGACAAAGTGGCGCCGTTGCAGGGGATGGGCATTTCTCCTGCGGCCGCGGCCGGCTCAGGAACTGCGGTGTAAGGGAGGACCGGCGTGACAGGTAGTGGCGGGAGTTCTTCGGCATCGGTTTTTTCAGGAGATTCACTGCTTCAACGTCATTTTTTCGTTCGCTACTTTCTTCGGCACGACTGCGACTTTCTTCGGACCGCGCCACGACTATTTTGGTACCATTTTCACTTGGGCAGCAGCAGTGGGGGAGCTACTTGGGGCTTGTTTTTTTCGTCTGTGGAGGGTTGCCGGGGCTGTTTGGGTGCAAGGGACTCGGGGTGTCAAGGTTTCTTGGATTTTGCAGGTCCGCTTCGGCCAGCTTGCGACTCTGGTCCCCGCTCTCGGCCTCCAGAAGGTGTCTAGGTCAGTTTTCCTTCGGAGTGGGTTCTTTTTTTTTTTGAGTGTTTATTTCTAAAAATTTAAAAATTAAAGGGGAGCACAATTTGATTGAGGGGTTTGAATGAGGGTGAAAAATAACGAAAGGGTGGGAAGAAGAACCGTTCGGGAAAATAGCGTGAGGGGGTTCGGACGTCGGTAAGGAAGAGTGGACTCAAGAGGGAGAGAAGAAGGGGGGGTTCGAGAGGGCTCGAGGGCATTATCTATTTGGGATCCAAGGGGGGCGCCTAACATCCTTGACCCGCACGGACTATGGAGGGCGTCCGCCCAAGGGACGGTTCCTCCACCGGAACGGATTCCGCGGGAAGGGTTTGGGTTTTCGATTCTCGACCCGCGAGAGTTGTGTGCGGAGCCCGCAAGAAGGGAGCCTCCCGTTTGGGAGGGGAGTTCTCAAGCGGGGACCGTTCGGGACTTGGGGGTGAGGAGAGTGGTGCTTCGGGTTCCGGGGCAAGGGAGCGAGGGAAATACAACCGCCGTTGTGAGTGAGGGGGAGAGGGGACTGCCCCAGGAGGAGAGGTGAGAGATACGTGGGGCACCTTGGACGAGGGATCCGAGGACGGGTCTTGGGTGGACCGGTGCCTTGCCGATTGCTCGGACTCGGACCTAGGGGAATATTGGGACTACGAGAACGAATATTGAAGGAACCAAAGACCACAAGGTACGAACGTTGAAGGGCCAAACCCCGGTAGACTTTCGAGCCTTAGTCGACCCCACTGCAGGTCCCAGTTGGCTCGGCCCGCCCACGCTCATGCTCGGGGTGCGGGCCGTTCGTCCCGAGGTCACCCTCACCTAGTGCTTTGAGATGGATGGGGGTGGGCCATCGCGCAAGAGAGCTTTGACATTGGGGATGCAGCTCAACCCTCACGCCGGGTGGTAGTCTCGCTGGTCGTTCCGCAACGCTGATTTTTTATTTATTCTTTGTTGTGTTCTCATGCAATTGCTCCTTCCAATACGCAGGCAGTCCAAGGATTCTTTGAGTGTTTCTCTTCTCTTGTGCGTAGGCTGAGCGTCATCCTTAGGCCACGCACCATTTCCCTAAGCAATGTGACTATATGGCGTCATCGGGGTGTGGCAGAACCGTCCTCCCCCTCACCTCTATGCATCCATCGGTCTCACAATTTGTTGTTTTCCTCATTGAAGTAGGCCCCTTAGTCCTTTCGGGGTCCTCGTATGCATGCACACATAACATCACAATTTCCTTGGTATAATTGCACTCTCATTTCCACTCCAAGTCCTCAAGCACAAAAAGTCATTCCCATGGGTTGGCTCTATGTCAAGGGTCCCATAGCCCCTTTGTCCCGTTTCCCTTTCACTCTTGGTGCGCAGTTCCTCTCGCCCCTATCTCGCTCAAGGCATTTCTAGCTACCACTCACCTGCACAATCCGACACAAGCAAGAGAATCCATACAATCCCCCGTTGGGGGTCAACACATAACCCTTCCCACATGCCTATCTTTTCAAATCCTTTGGCTGCTCTTTGTTCCCTCTTGATGCTCAATCAGCCCATTCTCTTCTCATAATCATGCAGTCGGGGAAATGGTTGAGTCAAACTGACCTCACTTTCAACTTATGCTTCCTTCCGGATCCCGCCTTTCACCCACTTTTTCAGACGTCCTTTCTTTTGCATTCTTGGTGGCACAAGGGACCGGCTATCCTCCCCTTATTCTCTTTCTCCACCAAGTAAGGTCTGATTTTGGTCACCGTCCGTACCCTGACAATGTTTTCCAAGTGAGGGGAGAAGGGTTAGTCATATGCCAAGTGAGGGGACGGGAGAGAGGCAGAGTGAAGGCGAGGTAAAAAAGGGGGCAGAGGAAAGAGAGGACTAGAGAAGGAGGGGGAAAAGGGGGAGAGAGAGAAGGAGAGGGAGAGAGAGAGATGTGGAGGGGGAGAGGAAGAGAGAGAGAGAGAGAGAGACAAAAGAAGACCTTCTAATCAAATCAGCTCCCGGTAGCAGCAACCAAACATCAATCATCCGTCCCATAGAAAAAGGTTGACGAAGTAAATCGTGCAGTATTATGCACAAACATGACAATGAGAGACTAGACTAGTGGAAAACACATGCACAATGAGTAGAGATCAACAAGGTAAGGACCCGAAATATGAACTTGACAAGGAAGGATTAGACTAGTGGAAGCACATGCACAAAGGAGAAGAGTTCAACGAAGTAAAAAAAGCTATTGAACATGAACTTGACAATGAGAGACTAGACTAGTGGAAAACACATGCACAATGAGTAGAGCTCGACTAAGTAAAAGACCCGGAACATGAACTTGACAATGGGAGACTAGACTAGTGGAAAGCACATGCATAATGAGTAGAGATCAACAAGATAAAGGTCCGGAATATGAACTTGACAATGGGAGGATTAGACTAGTAGAAGCACATGCACAAAGGAGACGAGTTCAACTAAGTAAGAGCTCCGCAACATGAACTTGACAATGACAGACTAGACTAGTGGAAAGCACATGCACAAATGAGTAGAGATTAACAAGGTAAAGATCCGGAACACGAACTTGACAATGAGAGACTAGACTAGTGGAAAGCACATGCACAATGAGAAGAGATCAACAAGGTAAAGATCCGGAACATGAACTTGACAATGAGAGACTAGACTAGTGGAAAGCACATGCACAATGAGTAAAGATCAACAAGGTAAAGATCCGGAACATGAACTTGACAATGAGAGACTAGACTAGTGGAAAGCACATGCACAATGATTAAAGATCAACAAGGTAAAGATCCGGAACATGAACTTAACAATGAGAGACAGGTTTAACGGAAAGCAAATGTACAATGAATAGAGATCAACAAGGTAAAGATCCGGAACATGAACTTAACAATGAGATACTAGACTAGTGGAAACACATGCACAAAAGAGAAGAGTTCAACAAAGTAAAAACTCTAGAATCTGAACTTGACAATGGGGGACCAGACTAGCGGAAAACACATGCAAAATGCGTAGGGATCAACAAGGTAAAGATCCGGAACATGAACTTGACAATGGGAGACTAGACTAGTGGAAAGCACATGCATAACGAGTAGAGATCAACAAGGTAAANATGAACTTGACAAGGAGAGACTAGACTACTAGAAAACACATGCACAATGAGTAGAGATCAACAAGGTAAAGATCCGGAACATGAACTTGACAATGAGATACTAGACTAGCGGAAAGCACATGCACAATGAGCAGAGATCAACAAGGTAAAGATTCGGAACATGAACTTGACAATGAGAGACTAGACTAGTGGAAACACGTGCAGAAAGGAGAAGAGTTCAACTAAGTAAAAGCTTCGGAACCTGAACTTGACAATGAGAGACTACACTAGTTGAAAGCACATGCACAATGAGTAGGGATCAACAAGGTAAAAATCTGGATCATGAACTTGACAATGGGAGATTAGACTAGTGGAAAGTACATGCATAACGAGTAGAAATCAACAAGGTAAAAATTCGGAACATGAACTTGACAAGGACGGACTAGACTAGTGGAAGCACATGCACAAGGGAGAAGAGTTCAACTAAGTTAAAGCTCCGAAATATGAACTTGACAATGGGAGACTAGACTAGTGGAAAGCACATGCACAAGGGAGAAGAGCTCAACTAAGTAAAAGATCCGGAACATGAACTTGACAATGGGAGACAAGACTAGTGAAAAACACATGCACAATGAGTAGAGATCAACAAGATAAAGATTCGGAACATGAACTTGACAATGGGAGACTAGACTAGTGGAAAGCCCACGCACAATGAGTAGAGATCAACAAGGTAAAGATCCGGACCATGAACTTAACAAGGAAGGATTAGACTAGTGGAAAGCACATGCACAATGAGTAGAGTTCAACAAGGTAAAGATCCGAAACATGAACTTGACAATGAGAGACTAGACTAGTGGAAATCATATGTACATGAAGGGAAAATCATCCGGAATATCACACCAAGTATGAACGTGATAATGAGTGGCTAGATTAATGAAAAAGCACATGCACATGAAGGGAAGATCATCTGGAACATTACACCAAGTAGGAACATGACAAGGAGATGCTAGACTAATGAAAAACATATGTACATAGAGGGAAGATCAGCCGGAACACTACACCAAGTAGGAACATGACAATGAGTGGCTAGACTAATGAAAAAACACATGGATTTGAAGGGAAGATCATCCGGAACACTACACCAAGTAGGAACATGACAAAGAGATGCTAGGCTAATGGAAGGCACATGCATATGAAGGGAAATCCATCTGGAACATCACACCAAGTATGAACAAGACAAAGAGATGCTAGAGCTAGATGGAAAGCACATGCATATAGAGAAAAGATCAACTGGAACATCACACCAAGTATGAACAAGACAAAGAGATGCTAGAGCTAGATGGAAAGCACATGCACATGAGGGGAAAATCATCCGGTACATCACACTAAGTAGGAATATGACAAGGAGATGCTAGACTAATGAAGAGCACATGTACATAGAGGGAAGATCAACCGGAACACTACACCAAGTAGGAACATGACAATGAGTGGCTAGACTAATGAAAAGGCACATGCACATGAAGGGAAGATCATCCGGAACATTACACCAAGTAGGAACATGACAAGGNCATGACAATGAGTGGCTAGACTAATGAAAAGGCACATGCACATGAAGGGAAGATCATCCGGAACATTACACCAAGTAGGAACATGACAAGGAGATACTAGACTAATGAAAAACAGATGTACATAGAGGGAAGATCATCGGGAACCAATGTATGAACAAGACCAAGTAATGCTAGACTAGATCATGATGCAAAACACATGCACATAGAGGGAAGATCATCCGGTACATCACACCAAGTAGGAACATGACAGAGAATGCTAGACTAATGAAAAACACATGCACATGAGGGGGAGATCATCCGGAACATTACACCAATGTATGAAAAAAGACCAAGTGATGCTAGACTAGATGAAAAGCACATGCACATAGAGGGAAGATCATCCGGTACATCACATGTTATTACATAAGTGAAAACAAGAGTCTAAGTAGGCAAGATCACCAAAGTTGAATCAAAGGCCACCTATGAAAGAAGCGCTATGCTACCTACTAGTGTGAGTGTGAAAATCACAAGTTTGAAGTTCCCAAATCACCAAGATTGCATCAAGAAGCATCCATGTGTGAAGCGCTACACTACCTACTAGTATGAGTGTGAAAAATACAAGTTTGAAGCTCCCAAATCACCAAGATTGCATCTAGAAGAATCCATGTGTGAAGCGCTAAACTACCTGCTAGTGTGAGTGTAAAAATCACAAGTTTGGAGAGTCCAAATCACCAAGATTGCATCAAGAAGCATCCATGTGTGAAGCGCTATACTACCTACTAGTGNAGCATCCATGTGTGAAGCGCTATACTACCTACTAGTGTGAGTGTGAAAATCACAAGTTTGAACCTCTCAAATCACCAAGATTGCATCAAGAAGCATCCATGGGTGCAACGCTATACTACCTACTAGTGTGAGTGTGAAAATCACAAGTTTGAAGCTCCCAAATTACCAAGATTGTATCAAGAAGCATCTAGGAAAGAATCAGAGTACTACCTCCTAGTGCATAAGTGAAAGAGAAGAGTTTGAGTAGCCCACGGAAGAGAGAAGGTGAAGTGAGAGAAGATGGAGGAGAAGGGGAGAGAGATCAGGGAGATGGAGATGGAGAAGAAGGGGAGGAAGACAAAGAGAATGAAAGTGAAGAGGAGGAAGGAGGAGATGAAGAGGGGAGAGAAGAGAAGGAAGGAGGAGGGGCTGAGGAGGAAGAAGAGGAAGAAGAAGGAGGAGAGGAAGAAAGAGAAGAAGAAGAAGAAGAGAAGAAGAAGAAGAAGAGGAAGAAGAAGAAGAAGAGAAAGAAGGAAAAGAAGAAGATGAAGGTGAAAAAGTCTCTTCTTTCCTCTCACCTTGTTGATTCCTTGATATTGGTGTTCTCTTGATGAAGCTTCCTCTCCTTGCACAATCCCCCCTTGGCTATGGCTTCCTTCTTCTCCAAGCCCTTCTCTCCTCCTTCCTTGCTCTCCCTCAGGCTATGGCAAGCTCCCCCAGCTATGGCTATGGAGTCCTCCCCTCTACGAGGGCTAATGGCGCTCCTCTAACCTCTCCTTCTCTCCTACACCTAGGAGGGATATGGCGGAACACCTCCCAAGTGTCTCTCCCACCATCACTATCCTCTAGAGTCCTCCCCACTACCTCCTAGTCTCCTCTAAGCTCTCCCACTAGCATGGGTTCCTCCCTCCTCACTCCAAGTGCAAAGGTGCTCTTGTGAGCTCACTTGGGCAGCATGGACACTCCTCATGCAAATGTGAGAGTGGCGGACTGCATCCTCAGCTTATGTAGGCTGAAACCAGCAGTCCGGCCAGCCCATGAGCCTCCCCATGAGCCTTGAGGTGAACCGAGGTACCCCAAGGCAAAATTTCCTCACTAGGCCCTCTTGGAGGTACCTGGGCCTCATTTTGGCCAAGTACATGCAGTCCRAGTGGTTGGTACCAACTCGGACTGCCTCTTGGCCTACCCCGGCCTCTTTTTCATTGCTCAAATGCTGCCCCCTAGGGTCCTAATGCCCAAGGGGCAGCAATACTTGAAAGAAAAAGGCCTTGTGGGTCTTTTTTTCGATTTTTTCAAGTTTCGGCCTTTTTTAGTAGGCCGAAGCATTTTTCCACATGGCGGCACATTTTTAGCCTTGGATCTGGCTGAGATCCAAGGCCAGCAATAATCCGAGCTACCCCCTAGTAGCCCTTGCTTCAATTTTGAGCCCCTAAGTCTAGTTTTTCAATTTTTGGTGCATCTGACTCTTTTTTTGGGCCAAATGCACTGTTTTGTCATTTTCCCTCTTTTGTTTCTTTCCATTTTGGGCTGCCACCTCATTCCGGAGCTAGCCGTTTTGAGCTGGCCCACAAAAAACGGCTAGTTCCTCTCTACCATGAGATCTGATCTCAGATCCATGGCCCAAAAGAAAACCGGTCACTTCCTTTTGACATTTTCTCTCATTTTCAGCTTTTTAATTCAGATTTTATTGAGATATGGCCCTAGGAGGGAAGAGGTCACTCGGGGCCACGTGGGAGTCCCTACTGTGTAGGTCCCAATAGGCCGACACACTCTCCTCCACCCTTTTCTCCCTCCTTTTCCTCTCATTTTTCTTTATTTTTTTTTTTTTTCTGTTGTGACAAGTGTCACACTGCTGTGCACCCTTTTCCTAGGCCCTAGGGCCTCATTCAAGGCCACGTTCATGGTTGTTACTTGGCCGTTACACCTCGGATTCCAATAATGGCACCCCCATGCTCCTAGGGGGCTCCATTTTGCTCCCGTTTGCCCAATTTTGATCCCCTTTTGCTTCGATTTTCTAAGGGCAATCTTTTTCTCGTGTTGAGCCTCTCAAGGCTTTATTTTCTTATGCCTTGCTAGTCCGAGATATCCCGGACTGCTGGGTAGTCTTCCCAACATCCTTATTTCACTTTTCTTTCTCCCATGGCTCTCCCACTTGCTCTCACTAGTGGTGCTAATATTTTCCACCGTCTAGATCCCCGATCTCGACGGTGTCGTTTGCTTGCACAATTATTTGTTGTGTTTGCTCATGGTTCCCTTGGGACATCCCAAGTGCCCGCTGTTTCCCTACATGCTAGCTCCATTTCTTTGTCCCGTCGGCGGTCCCGCCGGCGCGTGTCCCATTTTTTGATTTTTATTATTTGGACCCATTTGGTCCCCGACAACATTCCGGACGGCGTCCCAATTTTATTTTTTTGGGGCCCATTGCCCTTGGTGGTCCCATCATTTCTACATGTGTGCTGATTTTTTTAGGACGTGAGATCTCATCTCACAGTTGCCGTTTACCGTCTTTACTTGCCCCTTGCCGAAATTGCTCCTTTCTGGCGTTCCGGGCTTGCCGTAGCCCATTCCCCTTTGGCCTTGGCATCCCCATACAGTCCGTAATTTCTCGGGCTGCAGTCATGGCTGTTTTCTATGCTCATAGCCCCACAACTTACCCCATGTTAAAAGAAAATGAAGCGTTAAATTTTCTAGTGCGTCCGGGCTCAATATTCTCTCCCCCATGCAGTCTGTTGCAACTCGGACTGCAATGGGGGTCAATCCCTTAGCCCCAATGCCCCACAACTAGCCCTTACTCAAAAGAAAAAGAAACGGCCAATTTCCAAGTGCATCTGACCTTGATTTTGACTCCGGATGCACCTAAAACGTGTGTTTCTCCTCATGCATGTATTCCATTTTATTCCGGTTGCAAAAGGCCTTGATTTTCTTTGATTTTCTCTGCAAAAATCAAAGAAAATCAAAGTCCTTTGTAACCTCCATATTCCAGAATGAATCTGGTCGCGGATGAATTTCCCCAAAAGACCGTTTTTTACCGTTGAGGCTTTTTTTTTTTTTTTTTTTTTTTTTTTTTTTTTTTTCCCCCTTTTTTGGACAGTAGGGACCCTGTCTCTTATACACATCTAGATGTGTATAAGAGACAGGTGTCACTCACCCTGTGGTGGTTGCGGCTTCCA
>BFEA01000183.1:2224608-2263978 GCA_003427395.1 Chara braunii
TTTTCTTTACTTTTCCTTTTCCTTTTGGCCTTCCCGTTTGTCACCACTAGTACTTGCACTAGTGGTGCTAATATTCTTGGCCGTCAAGATGTCGATCTTGACGGTGCACCTTGCATTTATTATTTTTCCCTCATGCGGTACCGCCGTTTCTTCTTGGGACTTTCACATATCTCCGTCACTTGTCCCGTTGGTGGTCCCCGACACTTAGTCCCGCCGGTGGTCCCCGACACTTAGTCCCGTCGGCGGTCCCGACACTTAGTCCTGTCGGCGGTCCCCGACACTTAGTCCCGTCGGCGGTCCCCGACACATTTCGCCCCGGATGCCATTATTTTTACTTAGTCCCACGTGGCCCCGAGTGCCTTTCCCCGAGGTGTCCCAAGCCCCTTGGGCGTCTTGTCGCCCCGTAGCGACCCCTCTCCTTAGTTTTTCCTCGCGCCTTGTGCGTGCCGATCTCTTTGGTCGTGGGCTTCCGCTCAGAGACTCCCGTAGGTGGCCCCCACGTTGAACCCCTCATTTCCTGGCTTCCCGCGGCTTCTGACCGCCCATCCCTTGACTTCCTCATTCCCTTATTGCTGTTGCGCAGCAATTGCTAGTTCAAAGGGTCCTTTGGCCTTGGTCTTATTGCATTCCGATGACTCTCCCGGCCTCCTGCTATGTTCTACGTGCCCCTGTTCTTGCGCTCGCTCACTTGCTGCCGCTTAGTTCTTTCCCTCTGTGGTTCTCGCCCCAGGGCATTACTCCCTCCTGCGACTTAATCCTTTATCTCGTCTCACTCTGGATTTCTCTGTTGTGCACAGTTCGTCCATATTCGGTCTCTCAAGTGATGGGAAGTTATTCGGGACTCACTAGTCCCGACACATTTGCCCCACTCTTTCACGATGTCCTCATCGCGCACCAATCTCTTGTCAGTGAGTTTTGGGAGGATAGATGAGAGAGGGAGGTGAGATGTTACAGATGGTTGGTTTGCTAGGGTCCGTTTGGTTCTTTTCCCATTCCTTTCTCAAAGTTTTCCTTAGCTTCCGCCCCTTGGGGTGGAGGAGGGTATGGAGGAGTCGAAGGTTCTACAACTTAGACCAGGTTGCTCATTTCCGTCATAGCTCTGCCTCTTTATCTTTCCCTAAGTTGCGACGCAAACTTCCTCTTCAGTCAACTCTGTATACCCAGCAGGGCAACCCATAATTTTTTCGCCTTCAGTAACATGAAGCAGACGAGGCTCTCCTCGCTTCATGCATTTAACTACTGTTATGCTTGCTTTATTCCCAGGGTGACAATTTATTGTCATAATACAATTGGTTTTCTCATTTTATGCCTTGGCTTTGTTGATAAAAAATTGTAGGTAAGTTTTCATGTGCGACTCAATGTCAGGCATTTGCTCTGGAAGGGGGATGTTCGTCCAGTACAACCGCCACTGAGCAGGCACAGTTCCCCTTAAGTGCTTCGTAATCTCAAATTTATCTTCTCATTTCATTGAGAAAACATTCTCGACCAGAAACCATTTAGGTCTCCCCTCATTCATTACTCTTAGAGTCATAAAAAAATAATCTACTTTTCGGCCCATGCAATCTATGTTCTCCCGTCATTCTTTCCTAAGTCTCATGCTTAGCCAGTTTTCATGTATTTTTCCCATGTCATCTTGCCCAGCTTATGTGCGTCATCCTCATTCGTCCTTTCTTGTATCCAGACTTTAAAATGCGCGTTACTCAGTCTCTCTTATTCACATCTTTCTTCTGGCCTCTTGCCAGACCTCTCTCATACTCATGCAAAGTCCATTATACGTGTATCTCTTTTCTGGGCGTCTTGCCAGACTTTTTCTTAGGTCTATGCAAAGTCAATTTCACATATCTTTCTTTTCTAAATATCCTGCCAGACCTTCTCTCAAGCCCATGCTAGTTCAAATACTCATCAATTTATTTCCTGGACATCTTGCCAGGTCTCTTCTTAAGCTCATGCAGAGTCATTCACACATCTTTTCCTCAGCTGGACACCTTGCAAGGCCTTTTTTCAAGCTCATGCAACGTCAATTGCCAGACCTTTTCTCAAGCCTGCGGAAAGTCAATTACTCATCAATTCTTTTCTTCTGGACATCTTGCCAGACCTTTTCTCAAGCCTGCGCAAAACCAATTACTCATTCATTCTTTTCTTCTGGACATCTTACCAGGTCTTTTCTTAAGCTCATGCAACGTTAATTATTCATCCATTTCTCTTCTGGACATCTTGCTAGGCCTTTTCTCAAGCCTGCGGTCAATTACTCATCCATCCTTACGCTCATGGTATCCTTCTCTTTTGCACGCTTTTTTCTTTGGTAGATGGCACACGTTCCCCCCACTCAAAATGCGATGTCCCCATCGCATGACTAGTTCTCACTCGGAGGTACGCAGACCTTGGCCCACTAACTGCGTAGACGGATGCCGGCCCATCAGCCCCAAAAAAGGAAGGGTGATCAGTCCTCCCCCTTCTGATAACTCATCTCATCCCCTACTCCAGTCCGACCTTTTGCTGCTTATGAGACGGGCGTCATCACTGAGGTACCACCCCACATCTGGAAGGTAGGTCCAGTCCAAGCCTCTCAGGACCCCATCTTGCCGTAAGTGCTTTCTCGCGAATCATTCCTCCCGAGCGGTGTTTTCTTGGATCCGGCCTCTTCCTTTCAAGAGAGTTGGGGCTCTTTATTAGTTTGCGTCTGCAGTTACGAAGACCTCGCGGTTAGTCCCGGAACGGTTGTAATGATCCGGCAGGGCGGTGTCACTCACCCTGTGGTGGTTGCGGCTTCCACCCGGTACCACGCCTGATTCCTCCCTCTGGACAGTGCTGCTCAACTTAACACGAGCGGTCGTGGTCCATTCCAAATGGTCGTGCCGCCCCTCTACGGCATGGCGTGCGGTTGGGGAGAAAAAATGAGACTTAGGAAAAAGAATGGCGCTCTTGCCCGTTTGGCACCACGCCCTTGACGTTTAGGTTTCAACATGAGGCGCAGTTTGAACTCCCCGACTAGAGCTCATTGTCGGGGTTGGTTCCGAATAGCCAGCATCAATCAAAGAGAGAGGTGCTTTGGTCCTTCAACCCTTATTTCTTCTTATGAGGAGCAGGTCGCGCTGAGACTTTTCCCTTAACGGGTAGAGGTCTTGGGGTCGTAATGCGGGCATTGCTATCCCCCTTATGTTGAGACTTGAGACTAGAAAAAAAAAGAAAGTTCAATCTCTTACTATTTCCATGGTCGGTCCGATGACCTTACATCAAGTTGCCTAGGGTCTCTTGGCTATGCAATGCAATATTCAATGTTCAAACACTCAATCCCATGCTATTTCCAAGGCTGATTCTCATGGCTGGTCCGACAACCTCTCATCAACAAGGCCACCCACATGGTCGGTCTGGCGGTCATTTTCTCAATAGCTATTTCTCAAGACTGCCCCTTCGCCCATTCACTCCTCAACTCTCTCATTTCTCAGCACCCAATCTCTGTGACCGTCCCAACGGTCCCTGCTCTTCTCGGCTTTAAGGCTCCGCCTTCTTTATCTCGTCCTTCTCATTCACATCTTTCTTCCGCCCCCTTGGCTATTTCAGCGGCCGACCCTCCGGCCATTTTCATCTCTTTCGTCCATCCCTTTGGCTATTTCAATGACCGACCCACCGGCCTTTTCCATCTCTTCCATTCATCCCATTGGCTATTTCAATGACCGATCCACCGACCTTTCCCATCTCTTCCATTCATCCCATTGGCTATTTCAATGACTGACCCACCTGGCCTTTTCCATTTCTCTCATCCCATTGGCTATTTCAATGACCGACCCACCGACCTTTTCCATCGCTTATTGCTCATTCCCATCAACCTTTTTTAATCAAATATGCAGGGGACCCCAGTGCCTATTTCAAAAGGAATGACTCTTGTCAGGGGCCAATCCCGAACAACCTGGTTAGGGTCGTTCTTTTCCATTCTTAAGTCGAACAGCCTGGTTAGGGCCATTCCTTTCCATTCTCAAGTCGAACAGCCTAGTTAGGGCCATTCCTTTCCATCCTCAAGTCGAATAACCTGGTTAGGGCCATTCCTTTCCATTCTCAAGTCGAACAGCCTGGTTAGGGTCATTCCTTTCCATTCTCAAGTCGAACAATCTGGTTAGGGTCATTCCTTTCCATTCTCAATGTTAATGCCCGAGGGGGTGGGCCTCGAGGTTACAGATCTCATTTCTGTCTTGGAGGTTAGAAGGTGGTCATCTCATCTTTTGCGTGCTGTTTCTCTTCCTTCTCTCACAGTAATGTACTATCCATTCCATTTTTCACAGTAATGTATCATCCATGCGTACATCCGACTTAGCGTCTAGCACTCAAGTTGGGGCTCGCGACCCCAAGCAGCACTAGCCCACCCGGCCGTTCATCCATAACAAAAGACAAAGGCGCCCCTTCCATTTTCACTCCTCCTGATCACTCAGGTTTCGGCTATTCTCAGTCTCAATCATGACTCAGTTGGATTAGGCTCCTAGGGAAGGAGTGTTCTTCATGCCCCTTAACCCATAGGTTCCCTAACCTCTCTTGTACTCGACCAATCATTCAATGCTATGGTTCACTCGTCAATTCGTACTCAAGGTTTTCCTCTCTCAAAGGCATAATCCTTATTCCATCCATAATTCATAATACACTCTCTCCCAATTGGTCTCATCCCAAATCCCATGTCTTTGTCTTATGTACCCAAGGTAGCTCATCCAAAATGTAGCCTCAAAAACTATCTTTTATCTTATCGTGACACTTATTTTCACTTCATCCTTAGCAAGCTTGCCCATACTGTACACGTTTTCGTCATTCTCATGTCTCCGCAGACAGAAAAGCAGCGATCCTTTTCAATGCTAAGTCAACAACTAGTTCCTATTGCTGCCTTGCGCCTCGTCTTGCCCAATTCCTTGTCCACTGTTCCTCGGCAGGCTTTCTAACCCCAAGGCCGTAGGTCTCGATTTCTCTTTTCATCCTTACAATTTTTCGTAGCTCTGCCTCGTTGAAAAAATCCAATGGTGTGGCTTCCACCACTGCCCTTGCGAGTTCCCGAGTCTTGATAATCCATTCGTGCCTAATCGCATTGGTCCATTGCTGAAACCAATGATTGGGCGTTGGCCCAAACTCGTCCTCCCATCTAAAAGCCCCGTCGCCCGACTGGTGCATCGGAGACCGCCCCTCTTCCCTAGGCCTCGAGATCTCATCCCTCTCATCCCCACTGCTGATTTTTATGACTTCTCGCACATCCTCCTCCTCGTCCTCCTCGTCTTCTGTCTGTATGGGGTTATATCCACATGCAAGGTTCTTTGGATCGTAGGTAAAAGGAATCTCTGTCCCCGTCCTATACCCCTCGCAACTGTCGTGGCCACTTCGTCCTTCAAGCGGGCTCTCCCTTCTTTCCTCACCCTCCTCATATTCGTCGCGCATGTCTTGTCCCCCCTCGCTTTCCCCATGCCAAGTCTCACGTCGCTTGCCCCTATTGACTCTTTCCTCGTCAGAGACCTGAACCTTGTTTCCCATCTCTGTATTGCCTCCCTCTTCCTCTTCTGCCTTTTCCTTCCCTCCCTCACTGTCAGACGAGATTTCTATACCTTCTCCCTCACGGAGGCCCTCACGGAGGGGTGAGGATTTCCTACACAAGCATTTCCTTTCTCCCCTGCCTACCACAGGGCTACCCATGAGTCCTATATATTACTTTCTCTTTGCCGCTCTCCTCCCTTGGCTTGGTCCTGCTTCCTCCCCTCCGGTAGGCCTGTTGATTGCCCCGCTGTCATTTTCGTCACCGAACTCCATCTTCTTTTTTTCTCTTAGACCCTGTATAATAAAACAACACCCGCAAAACCCCTCATGCACCCATTCCCCCAGTCTGGTAGGTCGTTCCCCCTTTTTTCCCAGAATGCTCCCAACATCCTTTGCAACATGCCCCTATTATGCATGCGAATGCGTCGTTTGTGATGACCCCATTTTTTTACCGTAAAAAACTATGGTACAATGCCCCAAATATCCCTTCCCGTTGTCACACAAGCCAGATATTGCAAACCCCCGAGTCACGCTGCCTTTCAACCTCAGTCAGTCCAAGCCAAAGCGCCAGTCCCCCCAAAAAATGACAGTCCCACGAACATGGTCAGAGACAAACCATAGTGTGGACAAGGCTGTGGTCAGTCTTTAACTTGTGGCTCCTCAGTTTCCTTATCTTCGGCCTCCTTAAGCCATTGTTCCACTGGGTCCCGACTTAGAAACCTGACCAATCGTTGCCCCGGGAAGGGTCCTTTTAATCTAGTTTCATCCAAATCTTCCAGTTTGAAGGTGTTCAGTCCCACCCGCTTGGCAACCCGGTAGGGGCCTTTGAACCTCCTTCCCATCTATCCCGACCAAGTACTTTCTAGTGTCGAGTTCCTTAGCAATACCATCCTTCCCACTTGAAGTGGCTCCTTTCTGACATTCTTAACCTGGTCCCACCTTATTTTGTCCCTCATTCTGTTGTCTAGTACCCAGTTGGCGATGTCTTCCATGACCTCCTCATTCTTAAGGATTTGTTGACATCTTGCCTCGATTAACTCTTCAGTGGTCATTTGCGGATCTTCATCTAACCTATTCCAAGTAGGTACCAAGGCTTCCACAGGAAAGTCGATCTCTCTTCCGTACCAAAGTTCTGCCGGGATACATCCTGTTGTCCTTTTAAGGGTCATATTCTCTGCAAAGACAGCCTGCTTAAGATACCTAGGCCAGTTCCCCAGATGGTCCGCTGCGAGTTTTGCAATCGTGTTCTTCAAGGTTTGGTGCCCCCTTTCCACAGGTGCATTGGCCTCAGGGTGATATGGCTCGTTGAGTTTGATCGGTACGCAGAGTCTCTTAAGCATCCCCAATACTTCTTGGTTCACAAACTCTGTCCCATTGTCTGCTATAAACGTCCTTACCAACGGATGCCTAAAGTAGAAGTCTTCTATCCAATCCGCCACACTCCTCCCTGTCTTTTTCTTGAGGGCGACTGCCTCCACGAACCCACTCAGGTTGTCTCGCGCATCCAGGATATACCTATACCCATCCGTTGATACAGGCATGACCGCAAGGTCGAGGTGGACAAGATGCCCCGGCCCTAGCACCCGCGTTGGTCTAAGCGGCTCGAAGACCCGCACCGAGCTTCGTTCTTGGCAAATAAGGCAAGTCTGGCAGTATATGGCGACCATACCTGCCATGCCTGGCCAATAATAGAGTGGCGTTATCTTTGGACGACCGATGACCTCCAGCTAACCCGTCGTGCATTGCCTGGATAACGTCTACTTGCCTAGGTCTTCCGCACACAACCCTTCTGAGCATAGCACCTTCCTCCCTTTAGAACAAATACCCGCCCCTTAGGACGTACCTTTCGGCTTCTTCCCTTGCTTTAATACTGACTTTCGTAGGTTGTTTGTTGCCTACCAGCAACAGCCCGATCTCCCGAAAGAGCCCTTCGTATGATTGGACATAGAAAAACTCCTCCCCTTCCTGGCCCCCATCCTTTCCTTCCTGCATCTGGTTTACCACCCATTGTAACTCTTTCCTTTCCCAAGATTCCACTTAGCTCATCACTGCTTCCCGGCCTCCCTCGACTGCCATTGCTATCAGTTCCTCTTTTGGCCCTACTATCGCTCCCCATGAGTTTTTTTCTTCTCTGTGCCCTCGAGTGGCAATTGGTCATTCTCTAAGTTCTGCTACTACGGCAGGTGCCCTCTTCTCCAAAGTCTGGATCAATAGTTCTCCCGACGTGCATTCCCCGCTCATCATTTCGTCTGGCTCGGTCTGGCTCCGCACGCGGCAGCGCGGGACCCTCTCGGCCGCTTCACGCAGGAGTTGGACCAACCTTGTCGCAAACACATAATTGGAGCTTCCTTAGGCCGCTCTGGTTGAGTGCGCCAACCATACCTCTCGCGAACCCCTACGATATGATAGGGCCTACGCGAGGCACAACTTACCTCCACCTTACGGGAGTTGTCACCTCCCTTCGGTGGGCGTATCCCCGCCGAGCTACCCAATCCACAGTACGAAAGCTGATCAGTTGCAATCGCAGAGGTGGACCAGCCGAGGGCGTTTCTCGTTCGCTGTAGCATAGGGGGTACGCGCGGTAATACGCCTATCGGACCCGCACGCGAACCGGCATCTTAGGGGGCTGAGGTCCCAAGCGAGGCTCGTCGTCGGTCGACTAGGACGTATCCCACACACCACGCGCACGCCACTGTGCGAACAAACACACACACACACACACACACACATACACACGAAACGACACAACACAAACAATGCGACAACGCTCCTAGCCCCTCGGTAGCCAACCCATAACTTTCCGATGCGGAAATCGGATAGGCGTCGCGTGCGAGACTTAGTATAAAATCGCGCGGACGCAGAGCCTACTCATATCGACTAGCAATGCAAACGTACGCAAGCAGTCGCAATGATGGCGTACTATGTAGTACCCATGTTCGCGCGGTCCTCGTTAATCTCGAGGGTCGCATTCGACACTCAAGTGTCGGCTGACACGCGCCTTGAGGGTTAATCTCTCGACGCTGGACAACCGCCAAGCGCGGTTGAAGACCACAAACCCTCTTCTGCACTCTCTGTGCAGAGCGGGTGGTACACAGGTGCTTACCTGTGGTGGCAGTCGTCTCTTACTGCCCTGGAGATGAGCCCCAGGCCTGGGCGGAAGTCAAGGGGTTTGACTTTGACGGCTGCCACGGACTATAACGTCCAACTATAAAAATTAACAAACAAAATCATCCAGTAAATAGATAACCATCCCACCACTCATATATCAAATCAGATATCGAGATAACAAGAAAAGAAGGGGAGAACATAAGCCCATCAGGTATGCATATCGTGCGACACATGGTTGTCATTCTCACTGTCTCCAAAGTATGGCCCATATAGCTCCAAAATACTAACCTGCATACAACACAGACACACACAATAGCCACATTGCCATACACCAATGTGGCCAACTTTACTATTCCCTGTAACTCATACCACGCCTCACACACTCAAGCCCCAGTCATAGTCCAGTTTTTCATAAAACTCATAAGTTCTTTATGATGGTCATTAAAAGAAGTCCGGTTGAAACCCTTCAAAGAAACATCTCAAGTCTCAGGGCTAACCCAATCAAGTTGAGGTACAGGTATAAGCAAAGTTGTGTCGTGAGTCGACAAGCCGGCGAGCAACCAACCGACCTGTTATCAGTGATAACAGAAGATGATCCTTGTGAGATCAAGCTGAACTAGTCCAAGTCCTAAATCGAATGTCCAAGAAAGGCCTGTACGATAAGACAGGTCAATGCCCAAGCTAAATCATCAGCATATGGGGGATGAACCTCCATAGCACATCCTCACTCAAGGTTATTTGCCAACTAAGTTTAAGCCTACCTCTAAGCCAGTGCCCAAAGCAAAGGTAGACTAATGGCAGAATCTCCCCTATTCAGGGTGGATCGTCAGAATCGTCACCTGTCAAAATATAATCTAACTCCTCTAAATCGAGAAAATTTCGGCAGTGCTTCCCGTAGAAAAAATGTCTTTTCAGAATTTATATCAGTCTGAATATGAAAACAAAAATAGTCTTTGATTTTCCAAAGTTCAATTTTTGTCTAACTCCCTGAATTAGCAAAAATTTGGGCAGCACTCCCTTTAAAAAAGAAGACTTTCCATATTTTTACTAAGTCATATATAAACTTTAGACAAGTTGAACTTTGACAAGTCCAAATTTGACTAACTCCTTGGATTTGCAGAAATTTCGGCAGCGCTTCCCGTAGAGAAAGTAGCTTACCAAAATTTATACAGAGTCAAGTAAAATAAAAGATCTCAGAAAATGCAAGAATCTATCTAAGTAAAAACGTTTTGCCCATAAAATGCAGAAATTGAAACTAACTCCTATCACTCTAGCACGAGGCGAGCCTCTAAAGCAACTACCTGTCAACCTGACACTCAAACCAAGTAGTAGCCTCACTCAGTCTCATGCAAGCCAAACCACAAAGGTAAGTACTCTCACCATCCCCAAGCCAACTTGACAGACAATAGTTCGTAATCTCTCGATGCTTAATTCCCTTATACCCAGCTTACATAGGGCATAAAGTCAAGCCGTCCAATCTTATGGAACCTGCCTGACTCAGCCATTGAGTATACACGAACATGTTGCACAACTACTTCTCTCTTCCTTTTGGGCATATGACTAAGCCGTTCATCTTAGAACAAGGCTCAGCCACCCCGAACTGTTTAATATCCAAGTTATATATACCTCTGTGAGCTTGGTGTTCAAAAGTTGGGCATAGGACTTAGTCGTTCATCTTAGAACAAGACCAGCCTGCCCAGGGTTACCTTCAATTATACTCTTAGTTATACTCTCTTCATTCCATGATAAGCTATAGCTAGACCGTCCAATCTTATGGAACCCATGCCTGACTATCCTGTTTATAAATAGGATAGTATAAAATATAGCCAAAATTTTACCTTTTAGGTTCCAACATGTGCGAGGCTTTGGGCCAGACCGTCCAATCTTATTGAACATATTTGGTCCTCTGCCAGATTTATTTATCTCTGATCCCACTGTGTACGGCATGAGTCCAAGGTTGTCCAATCTTATGGACATGTCGTGCCCTCAGCGAGAATTAGTCCCTCAGAATGAAACAGGAAGGGGTTGAGCCATCCAATCTTATGGACTTGCTAAGATCTCCTCGACCAAAAACAAAGGAAACAGAACAAACCCCAATCAAACATGGCAACCAAACCCTCCAATCTTATGGTACAAGTTCGGCCTCTAAAAAGTCGACCACAGTCAAACCCTCACAATTCAGAGCAATCAGACCGTCCTATCTTATGGAACTGGTCTGACTCTCCATGCAATTCAAAAATAAAAGACAGCGGTCAGGTCGTCCAATCTTATGGAACTGGTCTGACCCCATAGGACCCATTCAGGCTCAAGCCAAACCACCTTTCAGCCGCCCTTCCCCCAGATGTACCCCTTTTGTGTTCACGATCTGCGTTCAGGCAATCAACAACCTGAAACTGCAATTGCACACACAGTCCTTTACTTAGTCTGACTTGTCTTGCCAGTCAACTTAAGTCAAAATAAGGGTGCACGCAACATACTCAATCAAATGTAGCAAGATGTACAGGTAGGGGTTATACCAAGGTATATAGAGGGAAAACAAATAGTTACCTTTCAATTCCCTGCCTCCAGAGCCTCGCCTAGGCTCCGGCAGAGCTCCCGCAATCGGTGGGGCGAACCTCCCACAGAGGCCTTGGCGCGGATTACGGGTTGCAATCCCGCCTGCCGCCTTCCTCTCAAAACCGATAGACTAGACTTAGGGTAAGAAAGGTAGAAAGAGAGGTTTCAGACGCTCGAGATACAAGAGGGGTGCTCTCAGACTTGCGCGAGAGGGCCTTGGTTCCTTGACTCGCCTCAGGGCCCCGCAATGATGGCCAATCCTCCCAACCGTCGTTCCAACCAAAGCCAAACTGCCGAAACAACCCCTCCGAACGAACCTCTAAATCACGGCATTGACTCCCTTTCAACAGGCTTACTCCGCCCACAACCGTTGCCTTGCCTTCCCATTACCCTGCCCGGTAGGATGGGCAACACCCCAGCCCCTATATAAGTCCCTAAGCCCTGTGGCTAACCGCTGCTACTCTCGCAGCGACAGGCCCGATGGTCATTAGGCGCGTTTGCAACCCCGTGGCTTGTCTCCAGCCACCTCACACAGCAGGGAAATCGACACTCCGATCATAGACCGAGCCTGCAGCCTCGTAGCTATCCTGTTCCTTGTATCGGCTAAAGGGGCAGGCACCACACCGGCCAACAGGCCAGTCTGCAGTCCGCAACTTCTACTCAATCACATGGGTGGCACAACAATCCCCAGATAGACGTCCAAGTTACAGTCCGTTTGCTGTCCCTCGCTCCTTCGTTGCTTGGCAGCATGTAGTGCACAGGCCAGCAGGTAAGCTTCCAGTCCCGCAGCCCCGTACCTTCATTTTTATCGACCTGCTGAGCGACGCACTGGCCAGCAGGTACACATTCGACCCCACCGCTGACCTCCCGCTGCTTATATCAATCGTAGGAGTAGCATAAGATGAATATTATCACCGAAAACGACCAAGTACACCAACGCATTTACTACCTCGTTCTCCCCGGCGCAACTCTTACGACTTGCCACGCAAGACTCGTCCACCAACTGCAGGGTCTGGGCCTACCACCGGATTCGCCCGTCGCGCAAGCTTAGGAATACTACTGCTCTCCTCTAATCTCACTAGGACACTCTGACGAAACAACTAACTCCTAACCCGCCATCTCTATTCTCCCAGTATCCTTGCGCAGTCCATTTCTGTATTAACCCGCCCTCTACTAACTTTCTCACCAAACTGACCTCACGAGCATGTTCGCAATGCTAAAAAACCTCCATTTTGGTCCTTCCCCAGCCCGCTTTAACTCAGAAACGAAGGGGAACGGCCTCTTTTACTCTCATTCCCCCTCCCTCCCTGTCGAATGTACCCGGGCGCAAATTCGCGCCGGGTTCGTCCTCGCCCCTGGCTGCTTCACCCGTACTCCCACGTCCTCAGCCCTTGGCTCTATGACACTCCGCTCTCCCCAAACGCTAGCTCCTCCATCACAGCGCAGCCCTCTGTCCACTTACCTTCCATCCTACTCCCTCTTGCGCCCGTCCGCGTCCAGATTCGGGCCCCCTCTATCTTCCTTCCCGCCATATCCACGCACTAACCTTTCTACCAATCTCTCTCCCTACCCCCTAATCACTAAAACTAACATCCTAACTGAACTCGCCCGGGGTTAAACCCCCAAAGTCGATCCTTACCTCACCCGTTTCAGTTAAGGAACGAGTGAGCTATGTCTTCCTCCCTCCGCCATACTCGCTCCTCTCGGCGCACCCCCTCCGCCACTAACCTCTAATCACTAAATCTAACACTACTAATCAACTCGCAGCCCCAAAAAAACCCCGGTTACGATCTTTCCTCGCTCGTTTCTGTTGAGAAACGGGAGAGTTATCTCTATTTCGCTCCGCCCGACTTCGCCATCGCCCAATCCGCCCCCGTGCACCTGGGTTGATTCGTCGCCCAGGTTCAACCCCTTGTTTGCCTACTCCCCGCCTCGCTCTCTCCCCGGCTGCTCGTCACCCCTCATTGCCCGTTACTTCACTGTGATGCCGCTAATCACCCGCTGCCACCTCTCGCTCGCACCGCTTGCTGTATCAGTGCCCGCCTCCCCTTTCGGCCATCTCCAGCCTCCACCTGCCGAATGCACCCGGCGTGAATTCGTGCCCGGGTTCACCCCCTCTCCATGCCTTCGAGCCCGCCTCCCCGCTCGTCTTCTGCAGCGCTGCTACTCGGCCCACTATCGCTCAGCGCTGCCCGTCTCTTCTACCACGCACTGCTCTGTGTCGGCACCCATCGCCACCCGGCCCGCTGCAGCACTCAGTCGCCCTGCCCGTTCTTTGCACGGCGCCGCCCGGCCAGTCTCACACCCGCTAGTCCCGGCCGCCCCACTATCGCCTACTCTACCTCCCCTGTTACTGACTATCGTTGTCCGACGCTAGTCTCCTTAGTCCTAACGTCGGGTCGCACTGCAGCCAACCTCCCCTGTGACTCTGCACTTCGCCTACTGCCTAGGGGTAGGCCGCTGCCCCTCCCCTTGTGCTTGTTCGCGTGCACCTGGCACTACCTGCCGGCCAGGTTCAGCCCCTTTTTGCTCGGCCCCGGCAGAGTTGGCTGCCCTTTCGGGTCCCCAGCGGGCAACCCCCACATAAGCCGTCCTGCAGTTGAGGGCATCGGCCTACTACAGGCCCATAGCGCGGTTCCATACGGTCCGCCACACGCCGTAGTACCGCGGCGGGCATTGCCATAGTGCCCCAGGCGTAGTCCGCCCGCTCGCGAGTCCCAATGACCCGCTTACACTCAAACCTCCCACAGCAAGCCGCGGATGGTGCTGCCGTTGCGGGGATGCCCACTCCATTCAACTTTTTCCTCCGCCTCGTGGGCCAATCGCCCGCCGGCCCGCATGCACGCTGAGCTCCTCGGTCC
This sequence comes from Chara braunii, assembly GCA_003427395.1. Taxonomy (NCBI): domain Eukaryota; kingdom Viridiplantae; phylum Streptophyta; class Charophyceae; order Charales; family Characeae; genus Chara; species Chara braunii. Next base: position 2,238,633 of record BFEA01000183.1, read on the forward strand.
ATGTTCTCAAAATGGGCTGGACAGAGAACTTTCGTCAGCATCCCGCCATGCGGGAACCTATAAGTCTTAAACGAAAAGAGGCGTGCGCTCAAGGTCCTCGACTGCCGCGACGGTCTCCAAATTCGGCGTGGCGTCCAAGTCAAAGAACGCCGGAGCAAAATAATAATACGACAATAGATAACAAGTTAATTTGAACTTCTACTCGTCAGGATATGGCCACACTGTTCTAACGACAGCCACTAAGTCCGGCGTCACGTCGCCGGAACCTACAAAGTCAAACAACCCAACAGTAAATAATAATAGAAAAAAGAAAACATAAATAAATGTTGTGTGCCCTACTGACCCCACGACTCCGCGCATGCCTAGGAAGTGCCCAGTTGCGCCTCACCGTCAATACCCCACACCGCCACGCGTGCTTCTCACCCTGACAAGAACCTATGCTTCCGCTCAGGCGCACGCCGTCGGGCGGGTGACACTGCACTTGCGTGACTTGCAAAAACCACGCCAAATACCCTTGTAAGGGTATTTGGTACGACAACGTCTATGGGCTCTGCATCCTCCATCCCTTCGGGAGTGATGCAAACCCGACTCAACCCATCTGCCTTGTTGCGGATTCCAGCAATCTGTTCGATCTTGTAATCGAACTGCCAGATGAATCCTACTCATCTCCCTACCGTCGGATGTATAGGCCTGTAATTCTTTAGAGCCCCTGCGAAATTCGTCGGATCGATCCTTAAGATGAACCGCCTCCCAAATAGGTAGGCCTGAAAGGTCTTAAGGCAATGCAGGATGGCTAGGACTTCCTTCTTGAATTGCGAGTACCGTCGTTCTGCGGAGTTCAGGGTTCTACTCTCGAACCTAATCGGCCTCTTTTTTCCTCCCTCATCCCTTTGAATCAACATACCTCCTACGACCAAAGGTCCTCCATCCGTCTCTAGGATGAAGGGTCGTCCCACTTCGTCATTAAAACAAGGCGCGGATAGGGCGACTGCCTCGGATGTCAATATGTCCTTGAGCCTTTGGACAGCTTCTTCTCGCTCCTCCGTCCAATCCATGGTTCCTTCTTCCCTGATCATAGCCCGAATAGGCTCAACAATCTTGGCAAAGTTCTTAATGAAGATCCTCCAAAAGCAGACTATGCCTAGGAATGCCCTTACCTCCGTCGTCGTGCGCAGTGGTGTCGGCCACTGTGATATCTTATCGGTCTTTGCCGAATCCGGCTTCCTGCCGTAAGCACCGCAACGAAATCCTAGTATAGTTACCTCCGGTACTGCTAGGATAATCTTTGATCCACTAGCTGTAATGTTGTATACTAGGAACGGGCGGAGTAAGTCCTTAATGTCATGCAGGTGGTCCCACATAAAACGTCGGATCCCCGGCTGGACTTTCGTCTCGTCCTTCTCCTGCGCGCCTTTGATCGGATTGTCATCGATGTAAGACTCACATTTTTCTGGGAACATGTCCCTGACCACTACGAGCATCCTGCGTTGCGCTTCGGCCACCTTGTTTGTGAATCCCATAGAGGTCACTTGCATCTGTAGCTGGCCTACGGGGGTGTGCATAGCGGTGTATGGTCTGTCCCGAACATCCAATGGAAGTTGGTCGTACCCTGAGTACAGATCTATCAGGGAGTAAATGCTCCGACCGGCATGCGATTCTGCTAATAAGTCAGCCTGAAGTAGCAAGCCAGCATCCCGGATGGTTACCGCATTCAACTTCTGCAGGTCCCGAATCCACCTTAGTGTCTTGTTATGCTTTTGAAAGACGAACCACTGGTTTGCGTATGGCGACGCCGTAGGTTCCGCAACGAAGGAGTCCATCTTTGCTCGGAGGAGGTCTGTTACTTTTCCTGCTATCCCAAATTCATAGGATGGCCCCTTGTCATTCCAGCACTCATGTTCTACCATGTGGATTCTGACCGGAGGGATCAACTTCGCATCCAGTCATCCCTTCTGGTGATCACTAAAGGCAAATGCCAGATGAAACTCCTGGCAGTTCATTTTGATCAGGCGGGTTTCTTCTTCTGTTAAGAACCCGTCTATCCCTATCTTCATTGTGTCAGCTACCTCATCTGGTATCCGATGTCCCTCCGTCGCCCTTCTTTCTCGGATCACTCGAAGGACGTCTTCCTCCTTCTCCATAGTCTCTTCCTTTGACGTCTCTAGCAGGATCGAGACCGGTTTTGCTTTCTTCCCTACCGGCTTGTACTTTCGAACACTTCCTTCCGGGATCTTTCTCCTAAAAAATGAACAGTCGAAATCGCCCTGTCGCCCCTACGACTCGTGGTTGAATGCTAACTAGTTTTCCATTCAGGCAATATCCCTTTTGCACCTCTCTTTCGAACTTGGCCAAGGCTGCCGAATCCACTCCTACCTTGTGGTATCTGAGGGTCTTGATGAGTTGTAATAGATCGGGGATCTCGAGTGCGATTTCTGGCATGTCTATGTGTTCTTCTTTCCGTTTGGGCAGGCTAGCACCAAGTTCGACCTCTGACTCCTTTTCCGCTACCATAACACCTAGGACTTCGTCCTCCTGCCTCCTCTTCTTCTGGGGCAGGCCCATCTTGATCCACTCCTTCTTGTTGAATGCTTCCTCAATCATGATTTCTACCCTTTCTCTCATACCCTCCATCCGTGCGAAARCCCCTTTTCGCGTGCTATCCTCGAACGACGGCGACCATGTTGCCAATTTCCCCTTCGGGCCCCTTCGGGCCCCTTCGGGGGGTCTCCTCCCGTTCCAAGGAGTCGGAGGAGCTCTCCCCGGCCGGTCACAGGGTCCTTTATGTCTACCATGTATGAGCCATCGTGCAAGTGCATGCCTATCATCTCCACGTTCGCGCACCACGGTCTCCCGAGGATTATGTCGTGGTCCATTTCCTCCATTACGGTCATCCGCTGAAACGACCAGATCGATTCCCTGACCCCTGCCTTTACAGCACACTTCGTGACGTACCCAGCGAACGGGATTTCCCCACCAGCTCCCCGGATGCTCCCTGTTACTTCCTTGTTTACTGTACATCCTGTTATCATTGCGAAATTTTTTCTTATGAGAGTGATTTCTGTTCCCCCGTCTACTAATACGTCGGTATGATGACTCCCGATCTGGATTTTCAGTTTCCCTACGGGCAGCAGATGAAAGCTAAGCTTCGTCCCGGGTGGTGATCTCATGACTTCGCCGCCCTCTCGGTCGGGCAAGCTCAAATGAATGTCTGCAAAGGTTTTTTCGAGATCCTCCAAGTCCCCGTGACTCCTCTGAAGATTAACCACTTCTTGCAGAGCTTCCTCCTCCCTCTCCCCTTTAGGTAATTCGGGGTTGTCGCCTATTTCTACTCACCTCCGAGTCAACAGTTGTCTGAGCCCTTTGAGCAACCTAGGGCTAGCCTGCAGCATAGTCTGAAAAGACACCGACACCATGGTTCCTAGTAACTTGCTAATGGTGTCGTCGAGCTCAGGCAAGGTTAAGATCAGGATTTGATACCGAAACTTCTTCTTAGTGGCGGTAACCTTGTCCGCAGGCTCCTCTTCCCTAGGCTTCCCATAGACCTTTTCCGGTTCCTCAGCCTCAGGCTCTGCCTGGGGTTCCGAACTTCCAGCAATTTCCTCCATTATGGCGTCACGGATAATCCTTCTCCCAGTCGTCCCTAGTCGAGTAGTCGCGTTTACCCTATCCCGTCCGTCGCTTTCCATAATAAAGTTGACCTACGGTCCGCGCCCCCGGAGTTGAATCCAGATGATCTCGCCCACCGGTTTGGCTTCTACGACTGTTATTTCTAACTCGTTGAGCATGATGATGGCTCGCCGCATCCCTCCTGGCGAGTTCCAGTTCACTCGTTTCCCCTATGGTCGAAATATCTCCCCCTTTAATGACCTGGTCTTACCTCCTTTTCAGTATGTCATGGTTGAGCTTTGGACATGAACGCACAAAATGCCCTACTGCGGTACAGTATTTGCATTGTTCGTTGGCGGGATCTCTCCGTCCATATCCACGATTGGCTACCCCTGACGGAACTACTGCTTCCTAGGGCGGGAGGGGGGGATGGGATACTTGTGCCTGCATAACTACTAACTAGTAGCGCGCTCTCCATCCTTTCAATCTTGTTGTCGACTCCGTGCACCCGTTCGTGTAGGCTTTCAATCCCCTTTTTTACCTTGTCGCCCGTCCTACTGGTCAAGTCTATGACCTCCCCTTCCTTGAGCAAGGCCAACGTGTCTGTTACCACCGTTTTCTCAGCCAGATCTGTTACCGTGCTAAAATCAACATCCCGCTTGTTTACGAACTTGCTCGTCTGTTGGTAAGCTGACAGGATCTTGTCTTTGTCGAACTCGGAGAGCTGCATGAGGAAATACTTGCTCATTATCCGGTCCGTGACCCCGGGGATCTTTAGTGCTACCAACGTAAACTCCCGTAGGAAGTCATTGTACGTTGCGAAGTTCTTCCTCTGGACTGCCGCTAAATCGGCCTCCGTTGCCATCTTCTCTGCTGCCATATATTTTCTCATCATCACATCTCGGGTTTCTTTCCAAGACCGGCTCGCGGCCACAATGGCCAATATGTCCTGTCCTAGGTTCAAAGACACATGCTGCCTCAGGTGGTCCATCTTCTCTTCTTCGGTCCATTTCAACAACGCAGCCAGATTCTCGTAATCTATCAAGAATTTCGTGATGTTCGCCCCTTCAAACGTTGACTTTTTCTTAGCATCCGCTAGGTAGCTTTAATTTTTGTTTAGTGCTCGCGCGAGGGACGACACTATCTTCTTAAGGCCGCCCTCGGAGCTGCTGGCCTCGCCTGCCATACTGTTATCCGGAATTTCCTTGCCGGCCTTCTGTCCCTCCCTGGTTTTCATAGTTCCTTCCGGGTCGAACCATCCCAACACTCTTTCCCTAAGGCTCCAAAGTCCTTCGCATCCTCGTGCTACTGCTCGCGTGATCGGAAGGCGGCTAGCCCTACTATCCATGGCTGGCGGAGTCGTAGTCTTTTCTGCTTCCACCAACGGAGAGTTCTCTCTCTCTTTCCTTCTCTTGCTCGATGTTTCCCCACGGTCACTACCTTTATCCCCTTGTTCAGTCCCACCTTGGCTGGCTTTCCGTTCGTCCCGGGATTCCTCCTGCAGGGGACCTTCTTCGTTCCCAGTCATCATTTCCTCAATCAATCTTGCCTTGTATTCCGCGGTCCTCTTTTCTATCTCGGCTAGTTTGCTTCTCGTATCCGTGACCCTTACTTTCTTAGGCATGGCTCCTTCCGAGTTTCGGGGGCTTGTCCTATCCTTATTTTTGCCTTCCTTGGTCCCCTGAGTCCCTTGCCTGCTTCCCCCGGCTTTCCCCGAGCTTTCTCCTGTGGAGATTTCCTTCCGGTTCCCTTTGGTACCATCCGGATTTATCGATTCTCTGTCCTTCTGCCCCCCTTTGCTTTGTGCGGCACTGCCTCCTAAGCATAGTTCTCCTTCACTCTTACGGTTATCTGCCTCCTCCTCCGTTGTTATTTTGTCTAGTTCTGCATAAGCCAAAGAATTCACAGGACACACGCAATGCGAGGTGTTTAGGTTCCCTAGGCTCCCAACTCTGTTGGCTTATCTTTATAGCCTCCTTTCCTATCCCCGTTTCCTGATTGCCCTTCCTTAACGAGGAGCCACGACTGGCCCTACCGCCCAGCCGAGCTATGAACGTGACTGGGCTTCCTTTATCACAAGCTCGTTTGTAGTGCCCTTGTCCCTTCGGCCGATGCGAGGGAGTCCGGGTTAGGCATCCTGCTAGGGGAAGTCTTCCGGAGCAGCGTTTTCCGTTTTTGACCTTCAGGGTTATGGTCAATCATTAGGAGTCTGCCCCCCCTTCTTTGTTTTTCTAGTGGGTCTTAGCCATCCAGGTCCGAGGCCCCTTTCTTATTCTCATCGGCGAGCTTCCGTACGCAGCGAACTATACTCGATCTGCCCTATTGACCCGCCTGCGGATGCTAGTCCCTCTCTCGCCCTCGCGGCTCTTCTGGTTCGGTAGGCTCCTCGAATAGTTGAGCCACCCCCGTTAGATAATTCTCCCCTATCTCTATTTCCCTTTGGATTATGCGTTCGCACCCCGTCCAGTCTAGCCGGGGCGCACAAAACATCAAGATGTGGATGACTTCTAGTAATTCATGGATCCTGTTTCCCCAAAACGGCCCATGCTCCGCAGCGATATCGTAGAACATCCCAATGGTAGGGGAGGGAAAGTGGCCTGCCTAGACTATCGCTGAGTCTGCCAACTCCTGCGCCCTCGCGAGGCTTCCGAAGACGAGGTCTATCATAAAATGGGGGACTCTGCATCTCAGCGGTGTGGTCGGTGCCCTGAACTCTCTCCAACCTCTCATTTCCACCCAGGTAAGTAAGCCCACGTTCCTTCTTCCCCTGACCGATTATCCTATCCGGGTCAACGTCCCCGGGCGGCCCTTCGAAAGACCGGTGCCAGCTCGTGACCTTTTGCTATCTCTACCCCCAACGAGTGTCAGTCAATCTAAGGAAGATACATGGTCCCAGTAACTTCCAGATTAGAAAACAGATCGTCTCCGGGTCCTCAGTTGAGTCTCATCCCTGTCCACCAACATTCTACCAACATGAAGGCGGCGTCCCTTCCCAAAGTCACAGCTCGCCATTCTATGTCGAATCCCCGATAGGTAGAACTCGACGGGAGGGATACTTCCCATCGTCCACCGTTGTTTCAGGGCGGTCCGGGGTACCGGGGCTGGCGTTCCATTCGCACACGGGGCTGGCGTTCCACTCGCTCACGTCTTGCTGCCATTGTTACCTTGGTGATTCCCTGCATAGTCCACATAGAAAGGGTTACAACCAATCTTCAGAATCCGCCCACCTACTGCCTCCCTTGCCCTTCTTGTTTTCATTTCTCTTTTCTTGTCCCAACTATCCCTCTATACCCCCGGGAGCAGTAGCCTCCTCTGGCTGTTCATACAGCTGGTAGAGATCATCTATGCAGGTCGCGCCCGACCTACCTCTCGCCGGATGACTCTCCACATGGTCTCATCGCTTCTTTGTGGGACTCCTGGCCTAGTATTTACCGCTGCTCGTAGAATGCAAAGCACCTCGCGCCCTTGTTCATCCCCGAAAGACCCCATCTCTAGGAAGGCCCGATAGTATTCTCGATACATTAATGCTTCGTCAAAATTTAGCCTAGTTACGTCAGTCACCGCTTGCTCCACTCGCTCTATGCCTCCCATTTGTCTTAGAAGGAAGAGTGGTAGACTCATCCGTATAACCTCGTTTGGCAACTCGAGAACCCCCGCCGCGACGACTTTTACCTTCGCCACGTCATCTCGTTCCGGGTCTGCAAACTCAACCCCCTCCCGCCAGGTTATGTGCCATGCCCCTTCGAACATTCGCACGGGGTCATCCCCGGAAGCCAAAGCAATCCCAAAGGTCCGCCGTTCCTCTTTCGACAGGTGTAAGGATCCCGTAGCATGTACACGCCTTGGGCGGTTCAAGTCTACGCCCCTGAACTCCCCTCTCGCACGCCATTCCAGCTCCACTATTAGGTACATCGTATCTTCCACCAACTCTACCCCCACCCAGTCCATTACCGGATTGCCTACCATATTTCTTGCCGGCAGGCTTATTTCGACCATGCCTTCTAATATTCTTGGTGGCAGGATCCCACGAGGTCTAGCCTCCTAGAACGTCAATCGTCGGGCCATCTCGCAATGTCTCCTTTCCTGCTTTCTTAGTCCGATTGCTGCACCCACCGAGATCCATGCCTTTCGTGTTTTAGTCTTTCAACCCTTCCTACTTATCGTACACTAGTTTTTGCTGCTATCCCCAACTCATACACGTTCAATTCTACCCCCTCCCCTTTTTCCGGTTGCTGTCATTTCCCCCTTATTTCGATCCTTATGCACCATCTTACGGCCTAATGTACACACCCCCTTTCTTATGTTACACCTCAATTCATAGGCACCCTCCACACTCAGGCCCTTTTCGCGGTGTTCGATCCCTCGTCCTCATTTAGTCGAACCACAGCACCTCAAATAGTTTAAAGACATCGTCTGCGTAGGAGGGTGCGGCGGGCGCTTCCCGGCTAACTATGGCGTCCCAAGACTCCGCCTCTACCTCTAGGCGGTCATACCTGCCTATTCTTAGGACGGTGATGACTTCCTCGGCTTTATCTCCGTAGAAGGACCCATATTTCAATGAAAGTCTATAGAACTCCTCAGTCAGCCAGACACACTCTATATGCACCTTCTTCATGGAGTCGGCAACTTCTAAAATGTGCTCAAACCCCCCAAACCACTCGGCTATGAATTCCGGTACCCAATCCATTATCTGTAGACTTGGAGGTTTAAGTTTCTTCCATCCTCCCATCACAACTTTGCTACTAACTTCGTCCCATCCCTCGTTGGCGAACAGCATGCCTTCCTTTCGGGTTCGGGCCTCTGCATCCCTTAGAAGCCACATCGGGTCCTGTCTCATTGCTAACATGGTGCAAAACAGGTGCCATCCATCCTCGGAAAGGACAATCGTTCCAATAGACTCTACCTTGCCTTCTGCTATATCATCCCAACCTTCCTCTTCCCTTATCGGGTTTCAAATCCGGGTTTCAAATCCGCTCTATCCCTACATATGACAAGTCCCGGACAACCTCAAACCCAATCCAGTCGCACGTGGTCCCTCTCCATCCGTTCCCTGTTGGTATATGCATTTTTATTCCTCCTCTGAGTCGCCGTGGTTCCCAGCCTTTGAAGGTGTATTCCATCATCCTTTCTTCTCTAGTCATCTTTCCCTTTCCTGCACAATACCAAGTCACCCGTCCTTCCTAAGTTAAGTCACCCTACCCCTCTAAGAAGTCCTAGTACTCTATCTCTTCATCTTCATCTTCATCACTAAAGTCGTCCTCCTCGTCGTACACCAACTCCCTTACCCCATCTAGAAACGTCTCCCCTATTGCCACATTCCTGTAGACTATCCCCCAATGCACAGCGCTAGGGACAAAGATATTGTATATGCTAAGGCAATTTAGTATCTCGGCCAGCTCCTCCGCCCAGTTCCCCTCGAACGGCCCCATCTCTACTGATAACCGAAAAAAATATTGCCTAGCGCATTGGTATAGCCCGAGGTTCGTCATGGACTGGCATATCCGTACTAGCTTGCTCCGGGCTCTGAAAACCGCATCCACTAGGAAGGGGGGCAGCACACATCGCATGGTTCTTACGGGTCGCCTCATGCTTCCTCTATCCCCAAGTTCCACCCGTACGTCTACCCTCTCCATTTCCATTTCCCTCCGTTGACATGCAGCCCACACAACCTCTGCTTCTGCCTTCCTAAACAACTCGTCTGGTATATTCCCGAGTGCCAACTCTATGATCATAGCTTTCTCCCCACCTTGCGACAAGTAGACCCACCCCCGAACCTCCATTGTTCCCCGAAACTCCAAATCTATTAAACTTGGTGACAACCTCGTCAAGCTGACATTAGTCCATATTGTTTCTATTCAAAAGAGAGCATCCTCTCCTTCCAACATTACCGTTTGATACGCTGGTTCAAGGTCCGCACACGTCCCATTTTCCGGGATGACGACCAATACCCCATCCTTTACATCTACCGGCATTTCCGGGCCGCTAGTATAGATCGGGGAAGGCAACCATCGCGCCATCTTGTTTTCAGCACCCGACCCCTGTTTTCATAAAAAGGCACCAACTGATCCTTTTGGTCATGTCAACCCTCGTCCTAGATGAGAATTATTTCAGACCCCTCATCAAGATCTCCCTATTTTACCTGCTCATTCCTCAGTACCCCCTTCTCATAATTCCCTCAGCCGACCATCCATTTGCCCACATTCTTTCTCTTGGTTTCATTCCAATTGACCTCTATTCTCCTTCCTTCCGATCATCTCTCACTCGTGTGGACTTAGGTGGGGGGGGGGATAGACTTAGAAATATGTCCCGTCCAACAGTCCAAGCTCAATCAAATTTTACAGAGGGGGAATACATAAAAAAAATCAGGCAACCTCACATACGGGCCGGTCATCTCCTCACCGGTCATCCCAATATGGTCTCTCCGCTGATACTATCGGTAGAGTTTTATCCCATACCTCAAGCGCAGTTCAACTGTCGCGAGCGTGGTACCCAGGTCTTGGCAAGGCATTCGCCCTTTCCTCCTTACCCAGAATACCCCATCCCGTCTTGCCGCTTTGCACATTCATACCGACACCGAGGGTTACCTCGAGTGCCTAAATACAGGGACAAAGTCAACCGTCCGGGCATTCACTTCCATCGGTCCGACAAGAATCAGCCTTTCCCAAAACCATGCTACGAGAAGCTACTGATCGTCTCCGAGGCCCCGTCTTTGTCCGCATGCAGTGGTACTCCCTCCGCCAGCCAACAGGCTAAGCCTCGCCTGAGCAGATTTCACACCCCGTCCGGCAGATCATCGAGTCGAAGCCCGTCACTGCTCGAACGAGAAAGATACTAATCAAGCGACGTGACAAACTCCCGTCCGACAGCTCGGTGGCCTGACCTCTACATACGAACACACGACAGCCTACAAAAGAGAACGACGTCTCGCAACCCGCACTGGCCGGTGCAGACCAATCCTTTCCTTCCGAAAGGCAGGATGCTCGAATCCCATCATGCAAACACAAGTCCCAAGTGGGACACACATAGTACAAGTTCCATTTCCTTGGTGCACCCAACGTTTCCTACCCATAACTCACAGATTTTCTCTCAGGACGATGGGTGTCGCTCCCCTACTTTCATACATAGTGGTTGGTTCCTTTTCATGAGAATCTTCAAGGGTGAGTTAGTTTTCCTTGGAGTCTAACAACTCCCTTAATTTTCCTTTTCTTCATTTGTCTGTCCTTTTATAGGGCGGGATTGTTCTTTCTTGATGACCCGTTGTGTTCATATTGGTTCCTTCAATCATTAAAAAAAATGCAAAGTGCATGAGCCCAGCGGCTCAAAGAAGAAGGGGAAAGCACTCATTCGGTCGGATCACTCCGCCATGGGATTTTTATTGGAACTTGGCCTAAGCCAAGCACCAACTGTCTGCCAAGTAACCGGAACCCTTCTTTCATACGAAGAGGAAGGGTCGACCTGCGACTTGCCCAAGGCTTCCCCGGATTGGCGAACATCAGCACCGGACGAAGGAGGGCTAGAGTCATTCCTCAAAGGAAAGGTTGATCAAGTGCATAATATGCATGTTATACCTCCAGGCCTGGCCACGCCATGCGCCCAACAACTCTCAAATCTGATTTCTCACAAGGGAAAGAACAAACACAAGTTCATTTTCCTTATCTTGGGTTGTGTACACATTCAATGCGTCGGGCGCCCCCATCGGAATCGCAAGGGTGAATTTAACCCCTGCCCGTCACCTCCACCATTTTTGTAGGGCCAAACCCCGGTAGACTTTCGAGCCTTAGTCGACCCCACTGCGGGTCCTAGTTGGCTCGGCCTGCCCACGCTCATGCTCGGGGCGCGGGCCGTTCGTCCCGAGGTCATCCCCACCTAGTGCTTTGAGATGGATGGGGGTTGGCCATCGCGCGAGAGAGCTTTGACATTGGGGATGTAGCTCAACCCTCACGCCGGGTGGTAGTCTCGCTGGTCGTTCCGCAACGTCGATTTTTTTAAATTCTTTGTTGTGTTCTCATGCAATTGCTCCTTCCAATACGCAGGCAGTCCAAGGATTCTTTGAGTGTTTCTCTTCTCTTGTGCGTAGGCCAAGCGTCATCCTTAGGCCACGCACCATTTCCCTAAGCAATATGACTATGTGGCGTCATCGGGGTGTGGCGAAGCCGTCCTCCCCCTCGCCTCTACGCATCCATCGGTCTCACAATTTGCTGTTTTCCTCATTGAAGTACGCCCCTTAGTTCTTTCGGGGTCCTCATATGCATGCACACATAACATCACAATTTCCTTGGTATGATTGCACTCTCATTTCCACTCCAAGTCCTCAAGCGCAAAAAGTCATTCCCATGGGTTGACTCTATGTCAAGGGTCTCATAGCCCCTTTGTCCCTCTTCCCTTTCACTCTTGGTGCCCAGTTCCTCTCGCCCCTATCCCGCTCAAGGCATTTCTAGCCACCACTCACCTGCACAATCCCACACAAGCAAGAGAATCCACACAATCCCTCGTTGGGGGTCAACACATAGCCCTTCCCACTTTTCTATCTTTTCAAATCCTTAGGCTGCTCTTTGTTCCCTCTTGATGCTCAATCAACCCATTATCTTCTCATAGTCATGCAGTCGGGGAAATTGTTGAGTCAAACTGACCTCACTTTCAACTTATGCTTCCTTCCGGATCCCGCATTTCTCCCACTTTTTCAGACGTCATTTTTTTTGCCTTCTTGGTGGCACAAGGGACCGACTATCTTCCCATCGTCCTCTTTCTCCACCAAGTGAGGTCTGATTTCGGTCACCATCCGTACCCTGGCAATGTTTTTCAAGTGAGGGGAGAAGGGTTAGTCATATGCCAAGTGAGGGGACTGGAGAGAGGCAGAGTGAAAGCGAGGTAAAAAAGGGGGCAGGGGAAAGAGAGGACTAGAGAAGGAGGGGGAAAAAGGGGAGAGAGAGAAGGAGAGGGGGAGAGAGAGATGTGGAGGGGGAGAGGAAGAGAGAGAGAGAGAAAAAAAAAAAAAAAAAGACCTTCTAATCAAATCAGTTCCCCGTAGCAGCAACTAAACATCAATCATTCGTCTCATAGAAAAAGGTTGACGAAGTAAATCGTGGAGTATTATGCACGAACATGACAATGGGAGACTAGACTAGTAGAAAGCACATGCACAATGGGTAGAGATCAACAAGGTAAGGACCCGGAACATGAACTTGACAAGGAAGGATTAAACTAATGGAAGCACATGCATAAAGGAGAAGAGTTCAACTAAGTAAAAAAAACTCCGGAACATGAACTTGACAATGAGAGACTAGAGTAGTGGAAAGCACATGCACAATGAGTAGAGCTCAACTAAGTAAAACATCCGGAACATAAACTTGATAATGGGAGACTAGACTAGTGGAAAGTACATGCATAATGAGTAAAGATCAACAAGATAAAAATCCGGAATATGAGTTTGACAACGGGGGGATTAGACTAGTGGAAGCACATAAACAAAGGAGAAGAGTTCAACTAAGTAAAAGCTCCGGAACATGAACTTCACAATAGGAGACTAGACTAGTGGAAAGCACATGCACAAATGAGTAGAGATTAACAAGGTAAAGATCCGGAACATGAACTTGACAATGGGAGACTAAACTAGTGGAAAGCACATACACAATGAGTAGAGATCAACAAGGTAAGAATCCGGAACATGAACTTGACAATGAGAGACTAGACTAGTGAAAAACACACACACAATGAGTAGAGACCAACAACGTAAAGATCTGGAACATGAACTTAACAATGAGAGACTAGACTAACGGAAAGCACATGCACAATGAGTAGAGATCAACAAGGTAAAGATCAGGAACATGAACTTGACAATGAGAGACTAGACTAGTGGAAGCACATGCACAAAGGAGAATAGTTCAACTAAGTAAAAACTTCGGAACCTGAACTCGACAATGGAAGACTCGACAAGGGGAAAACACATGCACAATGAGTAGGGATCAACGAGGTAAAGATCCGGAACATGAACTTGACAATGGGAGACTAGACTAGTGAAAAACACATACGTAACCAGTAGAGATCAGCAAGGTAAAGATCCGGAACATGAACTTCACAAGGAGAGACTAGACTATTGGAAAGCACATGCACAATCAGTAGAGATCAACAAGGTAAAGATCTGGAACATGAACTTGACAATGAGAGACTAGAGTAGCGGAAAGCACATGCACAATGAGTAGAGATCAAGAAGGTAAAAATCCGGAACATGAACTTGACAATGAGAGACTAGACTAGTGGAAGCACATACACAAAGGAGAAGAGTTCAACTAAGTTAAAGCTTCGAAATCTGAACTTGACAATGAGAGACTAGACCAGTGGAAAGCACCACACATGCACAACGAGTAGAGATCAACAAGGTAAAGATCCGGAACATGAACTTGACAAGGATGGACTAGAGTAGTGGAAGCACATGCACAAGGGAGAACAGTTCAACTAAGTAAAAGCTCCGGAATATGAACTTGACAATGGGAGACTAGACTAGTGGAAAGCACATGCACAAGGGAGAAGAGCTCAACTGAGTAAAACATCCGGAACATGAACTTGACAATGAGAGACAAGACTAGTGGAAAGCACATGCACAATGAGTAGAGATCAACAAGATAAAGATTCGGAACATGAATCTGACAATGAGAGATAAGACTAGTGGAAAGCCCACGCACAACGAGTAGAGATCAACAAGGTAAAGATCCGGAACATGAACTTGACAAGGAAGGATTAGACTAGTAGAAAGCACATGCACAATGAGTAGAGATCAACAAGGTAAAGATCCGGAATATGAACTTGACAATGAGAGACGTCTCTAATAGGATTCATTGGGAAGTAGAGACCTGTGAGGACGGTAACGAAATTAAGGTCGAGGGAAGTGCGAAACTTAACTCGGAGCTGGAAGAGGATCGAGTGATACGTGCCGAGAAGGAATTTCTAGTGGAGGTCCGACGGCTGGCCTTGTGGAAAAGGAGGATTTGGACCACACTAGTTAGCTTTACGGTCCACATTAGAGGCGCGAGTGAAGAGAGGTCCCCAAAGACTTGGAGAGAGTCGCTGTTGGAAGTGGAGAGAAGGTTCGAAAAGGACGCTAGGTATCTAGGAGCCCCGCTTGCATCTAGGATACACCTTGTAGAGACTCGATTTTGGGATAGGACAGGAGAGTACGAAAGGGCCTTGCGCCAGACGCTTCGCGAGGAAGGAGAGATCGGTCGCGCTAGGTGTGAGGACTCGCTGGTAGAGGCCGCCGCAAGGTTGGCCGGCGTGAGGTGAGGCCCCCAATGATTAGATACGACAGGGGGGACCCTGTTGGTACCTTAGAGAGGGCTTGGAAATCGGGAGAGAGGTACGGAGTAACCCTCCCTAGGGTTAGAGTTGAAAGAGTGGTGTCTACAGAGTTCTTCGACATTTACGGGCAAGAGACGGTAGTGCGGTTCTCGGTGGTCTCCGAAGGGGGAAGCCGCACTAGGAAGGCTGAGATCTTTCTGTCTCCCGATGATCGACGATTCTTCGCAACCGAGTTAGAGGAAGGGAAAGACCCCTTAGACATCGCCCGAAAGGCCCTAGACCGACTAAGGAGATTGAGAGGGGGCGGCGCCGAGGGACGCGTGGTTGATAGAGTGGAATACCGAGGAAGGTCAGAAGTTCCAAGGGCGGCTCACGGGAGAACTTGGGAGATCCCAACCTGGGCCCACCGGCTACTCTACGCCGACGACGCAACCGTAAGGAGGGTCCGAAATAGGGGACAGGTGATAGAGAAATTCCCATTAGGCGAAGAAGAGGGGCACAAACTGTTCACCCAGTGTTGAGAATCGAGAGAAGACACAGATTTCGAGTGGTGGGCGCTCGTTGGAGAATTCATCCAACCCCTGTTTAGAGGACAACCCGGAGAGGTGGATAAGGACCTGATCAGGCGGTGCTCTCAAGAGGGGGTAAGGGGGATTTCCGATCTAGAAATCGCCAACTTAGCCTTAGCAGCCTGTGAAGAAAAACGAGTAAGGGCTCTTGGTGGACTGTGACCAGCGAGGAGTCGGAAGAGGATAGTGAGATCCAGGAATCGAGTAAGGGGGAGGGAGACCCAGGGAAAGAAGACGATTTGGAAGAAGGTGACGATAGTGAGAAGGGCGACTAGAGGAATAACGATAGGGTGCATGGAGAGTGATGTGGAGGCAGGACGCTCTTGTCCACCGGAAACGGCAGTAAGAAGGGGCATTGAGAAGAGTCCCGAGTTAGGAGCTAGGCTAAGTAGGGTGACGGAAGAAATGACCGAGGGTACAGAGTCGATAAGTAGGGCCGAGAGGGGCCCAGAGACGGCTTTAGGGGAAAGGCAAATCTCGGAGGGTCAAAGAGCTAGCTCGGAAGTGCAAGTGCATAGGGAGGTAGAGCCGCGGGTGCAAGTGAGAGAGGGGGCGGCCGAAGCCTCAAGGGGCCTTCCCATAGATCCTCGATGGGCAGATTTAGTGGACACTGAAGCAAGGATGGGAGAGGCTCCAGAATTTTCAAGAGATAGGCCAGGGTACCGACCGCCTAGGAGAGAAGAAGAAGGGAGTCCGAATAGAAGGGACCTAAGAGATGAGTGGTCGGTGGAAGCTGGCGGCAGGCCAAGGAATCGGATGCCGCATGGGCTCCCGGAGAGGTAATGGGAAGAAGTCCGGGGGTGGATGCCTAGAGAGGATTTAGGGGTCCGGAACCCGCACGTTGGGAGACAGAATGGCCGAATGAGAGAGGACGCTATGGGGAAGAATCTTGGGGGCCCCCGAGACCCCGACCTTAGATTGAGGAGCCGGACCCCTCTTGGTACAAGCCGTAGATTGACAGGCCTATGGAGGGACCCTATTTCTGTCGATATGATGACCGAAGAGTCCCCTACTACGACGTCAACTTGGGTCTAGAAGCACTTTTTTTTTACGGACGTGATGTGACAGGGTTCGTCGAGAAGTGGGAGAGTTACGCTTATCGAAAGAGGTTCTCCGAGAAGGAGTGGATAGATCACTTCATCCAGCACTCGGACCCGGAATTGGACCCAGCAATTAGGGCTATCTACCCAGCAGATGGGCGGTGGAGGACATTTAAAAATAGTCTATTACGGACTTTCGCGTATGATGATTTAATCTTCACCATAGAGGGCTTGCGTCGTGTTACGAAGGGAGAACGGGAGAACTTAGTGGCCTTCACCCGGAGGTTCAAGCGCTTGTCCCAAGCCCTAGTGGATAGAGGGATGTTGTCAGAGGTGGATGGGTGTGTAATGTTTATGCTGCACCTACCCGAGGAGAAAAGGAAAGAAGTCCTTGAAAAATCCCCAAGAGACTCGGCCAATTTCGAGAGGGTCACCGAGGTAGTCTTCACGGAAGGACGAGTGGACGTGAGGGAATACATGAAAGAGACCCTGGACATGGCGCTCCGTAATATGCGCAACGCACGGAACGATGGCCCTCGGGGGAATGACAGGCCACCCCCTGGTCCACCTGGTCCACCTGGTCCACGATGGGGGGAACGACAAACAGGATGGAGAAGCGAGCCGGGGAACCAAGGAGGCTGGAGAAATGACCAAGAGATAGGAGGAAACTGAGGCCCCGATTGGGGGAATTCCTATTGGAAGGATGCTAGGGATGGAAGGTGGGGAGACACGCCTCAAGTGAGGGTCACTGGGGCGCGACCTGAGGTCAGGGCTCCTCCACCTGCGCCGTCGCCACCGGCTCCTCTTGTGCCTGTAACCGCAGCAACGCAAGGGGGCCCGCACCCCAACAACCCGCAAGCTCGAAGCGGGTGTGTTTACTGCAATGAGGAAAGTCACATCAAAAGGGACTGTCCTTACCTCACGGAGGCCTTAAGGCTGGGGGTGGTAAAGCTAAATGAAAACAAGTGGGTTGTGTGGGAAGATGGGGGAGAGGCGGTCTCCTTCTACCCGTCAATGAAGGTGAATGTGGACAAGAGAATAGCCCTCCAGGAGGCGAGGCTGGGGAAGAAACCTGAAATTGGGGGCACCTCCAACACATCCCATATCCAAATGACGGAGTCACCTGGAGGGGTATCCATTAGGGAACCCCAGGTGTCCAGCATTAAGTTCATTGAGACCCAACCTGAAGAAGAGAGGCCTTGCCTAAGGGTAAGAACACAGGTTCGGGCCGAGACGTCTAAAAACCACGAGAACGTGGCGGAAGGTGGGGGAGGTAGGACCGGCGACGATGACCAACCAATGGCCGATGCCAAAGTTGCGGAAGAAAAGAAGGAGGAGCCCACTTCACCCAAATCGCCTAGGAAGAGGGGGCCTAAAAAGTTCAAAATGAAATGCACCTTGAATGAGATAAACACGGTAGCCCCCCTTAGGAGAACCCTGATGCAGCCTATGCAGTGCACGCTTTTGGAATACCTAGCCGCCAGCAAAAGCGTAAGGGAAGAACTCCTAAGCATCACGAAGAAAGTAAGAGTCCCGCTCGCCGGGTGACCCACGGTACCGAGGGAAGATCCAGCCAACGAAGAAGTAAAATCCTCCCGCATTACCATGGAGGAACTACCGGTTAACTTCTTCTCGGGGGAGGAGACCAAGAAGTTCTATGTGTTAAGGAGCGGCCAGCTCCAAGCGGTAGTTAGTGGAAAGAAGATGAGGGCTCTGATAGACAATGGGTCCGAGTCCACGGTATGTAGAGACTTCATTGCCCGGGAGCTAGGCCTGGAAATAGATAGGGGGGTATCAATGTCAATGGTCGTGGCGGATAACAAGCTACAACCGGCAGAGGGGGTGTGTCACAACCCCGTGATCGAGGTCGCGGGCGTCGAGGCCTCGGTCCCAATATTTTCGATGAAAGAGTGTTCCTCCGAGTTGATCCTCGGTAGAACCTGGCTAAATGCGGTTCACGCTACCATGGTTGACCTGCCCGATGGAAGTCAGACCCTCTCAATCCAAAGTCCGGATGGAATCCGGGTAGTCCTAAAGACCGAGGACGTACAAGATGAGCGGAACAGGACCAACATTCCTAGACGGAAGGGGGCTCAGTTAAGGGTATGCCAAGTCCGTCTGGAGGAGGCACTCCTTACGGATAAGGAACCCACGGGGGACCGGTTAGAGATCGAAGATTTTGGGGGTAGGATTGTAATCAACGGAATAGGGTATGAGAAGGAGGACGAGGAGGAGGAGTTCGGTGGATGTGTGAGGTTATCTTTTTTCGAGGAATCCCCCTAGCCGGCGGAATCAAGAAGCACAAAACCGTAGCGGAAAAAGTAAAACCCGCCGCGGTCAGCCGGGACAGAACGGGGGAAACTTCGATATCGGAGGAGGAGATCGCCGGTATCATCCGAAAGAAGATGGAGACAGAGGGTCAAAGAATTACGGCCGATAGGTTGGCCAAGATGGATATAGGGGATGGGAATCTCATGGAAGAAAAACAAAAGTACGTGGCTATGACCCTAAGGGGCTGCGATAAGGCCATAGCTTTCGATGAGTCGGAGAGAGGGAGGATCGACCCAAGGTACGCTAAGCCCGCTCCGATCCACACGATTCCTCACGTACCTTGGAAGGATAGACCCTAGTGGAAATATGCTCAAAAGGAGAAGGAGGAGATAGTAGCCTTTATCAAGGAAAATATCAGAACGTTCGTCGCGGAGCCTTGCGAGAGTGCGTACTCCAACAAATGGTTGTTTCTGAGGAAAGGGGGTAGCAACAAGCTGAGGTGGTTTCAGAACCTCCAAAGGACCAACGCGGTCACTATAAGGGACGTAGGATCCATACCCGAGGATGACTTACTTGCGGAAGGATCGGCAGGTCGTTCAATATACTCGATCTGTGATCTCCTCTCGGGGTATGACAAGATCCCCTTGGACTACCGAGACAGACACATGACCGCTATGCATACGCCTCTAGGGCTGGTCCAAATGATGGTAGTACCGATGGGGTGGACGAACGACGTGGCCGTGTTCCAAAGGGCCATGATTGCGGTCCTTAAGGAGTTCGTACTTGAAAAAGTGGAAGTCTTCCTTGATGACTTTCCGATAAAAGGGTCGGTTGAACGGGATGAGGCGAAGGTCTTTCCCTGGGTGAGAAAGTTCGTAGCGGACCATATGAGCGATGTAAGGGATGTCCTTGTGAAATTAGACGATGTTAACCTCACGGTGAGCGGAACTAAGAGTCGTTGGGGTGTGTCGTCCATCAAGATATTGGGTTTCATCTGCGATAAGGATGGGCGGAGGCCCGATCCTGGGAAATTAGAGAAATTGATGACCTGGCCATCGCCGCTCAAGTCAATAACGGACGTTAGGCAGTTTCTAGGGGTGGTGGGCTACTGGAGAATCTTCATAAAGGCCTACGGTGAGAAAGCAGAATCCCTTAGACGACTGCTTAGGAAATCAGAAGGATGGATTTGGGGGGAAGAGCAGGCCGCGGCCATGGAAGCACTAAAGGAGGAATTCCGCGAAGGTGGGCAGGTCCTAGGAGTTCCGTTCTTCGAGGACGAGGAGTATCTCCCATTCGTGGTTTCTATGGACTCGGGGCCTAACTCGGTGGGGGGGCTCTTATCTCAAAAGTATGGAGAGGGGAAGGAGAGACCGTTACGGTTCGAGAGTAGGACCTTGAACCCCGCCGAGCGGAATTATAGCCAGTTCAAAAAGGAAGTATTGGGAGTACTGCATTGCCTAAAGGTCTTCCCCCATTACATATACGGGCGACGATTTCTCCTGAGGGTTGACCCAACAGCAGTGGCTGCGGTCCTTCAAAATGATTTCTCACTGACCGATCCGACCATCGCCCGATGGATGATACATATTAGGCTTTATGATTATAGAGTCGACAGGGTATCGGGGGCCAAAAACCAGGTTGCGGACGGTTTGTCCCGGCTCCCGATTCGTGAGGAGGACCTACAAAGGCTTAAGGAAAAGGCTGTGATGATGGCCAAAGAAGAGATAATGAAAGTCGCCGCTAATAGGGCGCAAGTGGCGGTGAGCAGCCGGGGAGAGGAAGGGGCTCGAGGACCTTTCTCGCTAATCTCTACGACGGGAAGTACCGGGACAGAGGACTGTATTTAGCCGGTAGGGAAACGGGGACCGAAAGAATCCAGCAAGAGGCGCTAGGATATTGCCTGCGAGGAGGTCATCTCTTTAAGAGACCCACCAAGTTTGCAATTCCCTTGAAGGTACTGTGCGATCCGGAGGAAAGAAGGGCGGTCATAGAGGAACTACACGACGGGGTCGTTGGAGGCAATAGGGGGGTAAAGGGTACTTTCGACAAGGTCCGTAGGCTCTATTGGTGGGACGGGCAGTACACGGAAGTTGAGAAGTATTGCTCAACATGTGAGGCTTGGCAAAGGAGGGCGACGGTTCAATATAAAGAGTCCCTAGTTCCATCGCTCCCCACCGTTCCGGGTGAGAAGGTCCATGTGGACTTAGTGACTATGCCAAAAGGGATCGGCGGGCTTTGGTATATAATCAGCGCCCTCGACGATCTCACCGGGTTCGTAAAAGCTAAGGCCATTAAGAAGAAAACGGTCGAAGAGGTAAGTGACTTTCTCATTGAGTACATCGTGCGGTACGGGTGTGTCGAAAGGATAGTCATGGATGGGGGGGCGGAATTCTTGAGCCAGAAGGTCAAGGTGTTGTTAAAGAAGGCAGGGATAGGTGTTGCATATCCGACCGCTTACCACCCCCAAAGCAATGCGCCGGTAGAACGGGGTCACCAAACGTCAGTGGACGCTCTAGCAAAATGGTGCAAGGGTCGCGCGGAACAATTGCCGAAGTATTTGCGGTGCGCGGCTTGGGCCGATAACATCACGACCAAATCCATAACGGGGTACCCTCCTTACACCCTTTGGTTCGGTAGGCATTGTCCCCTACCCATCGAGTTCCACGTCGACGGTTGGATGAGTGTCTCGTAGAAAACCAACATGACCAGGAATGAACTGTTGGAGGCACGAATATAGCAAATAGCCGAGAATTTGGATATCGGGCTAACTGAGGCAGGGGAGAATATCGAGAAAGAGAGGGTGAAGGGGAAAGATAGGTGGGACAAAAATCTCCGAGTCTGGAAAACGCCGATAGGGGTTAAAGACCTGGTCCTGATGTACGATTCATCCCTAGAGAACACCTGGAGCAGGAAATTAGCAAACCGATGGATGGGGCCCTATAAAGTCCTGAAGAGATTGGATGGGGGGGCATATATACTCACTGAATTAGATGGGACTAGGCTTCAGGACCCTATCGCGGGGGCTCGCCTCAAACTCTTCCGATCAAGAGGGACTCTTGGGGAGGAACCGAAACGAAAAGGGAAGGAAGCGCTTGACACAAAATTGACCATCACTCACGAAAAGGGAAAGACCTCCAAACAAGGGGCCTCGTCTCGCCCACCAAAGAAGGGGTACAAGATTCGGAAGCCTTCCCTACCAAAGACCCCTAGGAAGAAGAAAAGACCTAGAGAGGATGATGGTGACACCGACCGGTTAGGAAAACGCAGGCTAAGAGAGAGAAGGAACGCCTCAAGGAAAGCCTTGAGAATCAAACGGGAGCGAAAAGAGAGAAAACGAAAGAGAGAGAGGCGCGAGAAGAGGATGGGGAGACGAGGACGAGCATAGAGTCGCTTGGGGAATATTGTACCATAGTTAGAAAGACACGTTCCGAGAAGGATGATGTGTCGAAAGGGAAAATTGTACCATAGTTGAGAAGCAAGAGTGTACCAGAGTTAGAGCGGCGGGTGTCGTAAGGGGGTAAGGATCCAAAGGGAGAAATGTACTATGAGTCGTGTACCATAGTTTAAAGGTGGGGTTAAAGGAAAAGATGGCACCGTGACTAGACAATTGGGGTTAATCTAACCAAGGGAATGGGATGAACCGAGAAATACACTTCAAAGGTAAACATTGGGGCAACGAAAGGGTCGTGAGAGAAGCTCGCCGGGGACGGCGAGAATTGGGGTGTGGGCTGATTGTCGGGCGGCTGTCTACCAGCCGAAGGCTTTTCATTTTGAAAAGAAAAAAAAAAAAAAAAAAAAAATTCTGTTTTTGCTTGGTTTTGACGTATGCGTGCGTGTGGATATGGTGTTTATGGATGTCCTCGGGCATCCGGGTCTTCTTACTAACCCTTCGATGGGCTGGAGTGACGGTCCAAACCTTGGTCGCAAGCGGGCGCAGGCGGGTCATGAGCGATTGAAGTTTCCGGTGTCAGAACCTGGAAATGCGGGGCGGACGGTGTGCATCGGGATGGGCTTTGATCAGATAAAAAACGGGAGGCCGATTAAGGTCAAGAACCTCGGCTATGAATGACTACCCGTGGCGGAGACTGCTTGCACCTGGTCAGGGCTGCGGTAAAACGCCACGACCTTTGTCGGCAGACACAATCTCGAAACAGATCGAACCTACAAGGTGGGGGTGGTCCAGCTTCGGGGAAAAGTGGTGGTTTCAAGGTCGGCAGCCTGATACTTCTCCTAGTGGACCGAAGGACTGGGACGTAGCCTGGGGTGGAATATGACGCGCTGGCCACGGAAGGGGCCTGGATGTGACAGTTACGCGATTAACAGGTTGGAAGCCGACGACCGGCGGGTTCGGACTTCGTATGAGGGTCACGGTGTAAGGAAGAGTGATATGGTTTCCGAGTGGGCTTCGGTGCACTGCAAGAGCCAAGCTTTGTGGACTGCGTGTCTCTCTCTCTCTCTCTCTCTCTCTCTCTCTCTCTCTCTCTCTTTCTCGTCCACAACCACGTGACTTTTAGGATACAATGTGTACATTGCTGTGCAACATGTGACATGGTTGTGGAATGAACGTTTTCATTGACGTTTCTCTTTTTGTGGATTGCAGTTCTCTCTCTCTCTCTCTATTTCTCCCTCTGTCTCTCTCTCTCTCTCTCTTTCTCTTTCTCTCTCTCTCTCTATCTCTCTCTTTCTCTCTCTCTCTCTATCTATCTATCTATCTATCTATCTATCTATCTATCTATCTATCTATCTGTCTATCTATCTATCTTTATCTATCTATCTCTATCTATCTATCTATCTATCTATCTATCTATCTATCTATCTATCTATCTATCTATCTATCTATTTATCTATCTATCTATCTATCTATCTTGCGCAACACCGTGACTTTAATGACATGATGTGTACATTGTTGTTCAAAAGGTCACATGGTTGTGGATTGCATGTTTTCATTGAACTCTCCCTTTTTGTGGACTGTACCTCTTCCTCTCTTTCTTTCTCTCTCTCTCTCTCTTTCTCTCTCTCTTTGTCTCTATCTATCTATCTATCTATTTATCTATTTATCTATCTCTCTCTTGTCCACAACCACGGGACTTTGAGGATAGAATGTGTATATTGTCGTGCAAAAGGTCACATGGTTTAGACTGCAAGTTTTCATTGACCTCTCCCTTTTTGTGGACTGCACCTCTCTCTCTCTCTCTCTCTCTCTCTCTCTCTCTCTCTTTCTCTCTTTCTCTCTCTCTCTCCCTCGCTCGTGCGCGCGCGCACACGAGGACTTGTACGACACAGTGTGGACATTGTTCTTCAAAAGGTCATATGGTTTAGACTGCACGTTAGAAGTTGTTCTAGGATTAGGAGGTCAGAATTAGTTGATATAGTACAAGGTTCTATATTTCTTATACACTAATCATCATCGTTATTAGCATTATCATCATTAGTATGATTATTTTAGAGTCACATAGAATCAGGCGAAGCTCCTCATCATCAACATCATCATCATCCTCATCATCATCATAATCATCATCATATGCGAGACGCTGAACCCGGTTCTTAGCAATTTCGGTTCGGTCACTCCTGGTAGACTGTAGGGACGCCGGCCTCAATGTTCTTATTCGTAATATCTGTCTTGGGCACTGAGTTTTTTTTATTATTAAAAAAAAGAAAAAAAAAAAAACTGCACGTTTTCATTAACCTTCCCCTGTTTGTAAATTCGAGTTCTCTCTTTCTCTCACTCTCCCTTCCTCCCCTCTCTCTCTCTCTCTCTCTCTCTCTCTCTCTCTCGCTCTCGCTCTCTCGCTCTCGCTGTTACTCCCCCTCTTTCTCACTGTCTCTTTTTTTTTTTCTCTCTCATCCCTTTGGGACACAATGTGTACATTGCTGTGCAAAAGGTCACATGGTTCTGGACGAAACATTTACATTGACCTCTCTTTTCTTATGGACTGTACCTTTTCATTGACCTCCCTCTTTTGTGGACTCTCTCTCTCTCTCTGTCGCGTCCACAATCGTGTGACTTTTATGATACAATGTGCATATTGCTTTGCAAAAGGTCACGTTTAAATAGGACTTTTATCTTTATCAAACGTAAAGTTTCCAGATTCGTCCAACTTTGTATTTTGGAAGCATAAACAGTATACTGAAATACAGTTGTACTCAATTCTGTTAGTAATATTGGAATGTAATCATTATCTATAACTAAGAAAATTTTCAGCAAAAAGATAAGTCCAATAAAAAACTTACAGACACAGACTAAGTGTCATTTGATGAGTAACCAAAAATAAACGAAAGGATATAAGGGGAAAAAAAATGATAAAAAAAGGAGTAATAGCAAGCAATAAAGATTTTTCAGGATCCATTGGTTTATAAAAGATCCATGTTTTAGGTGTTTCAAAATACACGACTTTCATAAAATGTATATAATAAAAGCAACTAATAATGCTGATTACTACTCCTATTGGTTGTGGACTGCACATTTTCATAGACCTCTCCCTTCTTAAGGATGACACGTTTTCATTGACCTTTCTCTTTTTGTGGACAAAACCTCTCTCTTTTTTTTTCTCTCACTCTCCCTCCCCCT
>BFEA01000183.1:2290378-2327991 GCA_003427395.1 Chara braunii
TTTTTTTTTTTTTTTTTTTTTTTCCGTACGGGTCGTACGGGAGCGTACAGGTTTTCGTGCAGATATTATCTGTACGTTTCGTACGGAAAGGCCCCGTACGTGTACATTCGGTAACGTAGGCACCAAAATAAAATCACAACCAAAAGTGACAAGTGAAAAAAAAAATTGAGTAGTAAACGGGGCCCTGAACGTTCGGGGGTCAGTTCGGGGTCTCCCGAACGTCCGGCCTAGTAACCATGTTTCCACACACACACACACACACACACACACACACACACACTTGAGCTGGCGATGTGAGGACAAGAATGTATTTATAGCATTCAAAAACTTTTTTTTTTAGTTCTCTGTTTATTTTTATATTTTTTTCTTGTTTTCATTTTTCTCCCCTTAAAAGCAAGGATGTGGGGGTTGCCCCAACCCCTTCCCGACCCCCCACAACCCGAATTTAACAGAGTAACCCACATACCCCCTCCCCCCTGGCCTTTCTGCCCACCTCAAACCCATTCATATTGTAAACATGCGTCCAGTGCGTTCAGGGTCTGAGCGTTGAATCTGCGTGCAATGAACGCGCGATTACACAAAGGAGATATAATGTGTCTAGCATCGAACATCTACTACAAACTGGAGTGACTTAGAGAAAAAAAGAAAACAAAAGCATAGCCCCTGCACAAGGATGACACACATGAATAAAAAAATTATCCAAATTAAAACAACAATAACAACAACAACAACAACAACAACACTCCAGAGCGTACTGGTCCCATTGAGAATTTGTATTTTAAAGCATGAGCCTCTATTTGGCAAACACTTCCAAAAAGAAGCTCAAGAATGTGCTTCACTTTTGTGCGATACCCAGCCACAGAAATTGAAGGAAAGACCAAACAACAGACGAAGGAGATGAAGAAGCGGAAGGGGAGGGAGGAACCAACACACAAATTATGTCCCGAAAAACTCTACTGACTCCATGTGTGTTCTACATCAACCATAGTGTGGCATGTTGGGGTTTCCTATTATTTAGCGCTGCTGTACATCGGTTCTGCTTGTCCTTCTTTTTTTGCATATGTCCATAACCCGCTCTCACACCCCGCCTATCGACCTCGCTCCACTACACAACACTCTACATGCATTCCATTGCTTTCTGGACCAGCTGCATTGGGACGCGTGCAACATTTGAATGCATCACGTCCAACAGGTGTCCAAATACATGTAGAGTGTTGTGTAGTGGAGCGAGGCTCTATGCACAAGTGTATATTGGTCCAGAAAGTGCCCATATACATGTAGAGCTTTTCTATTGTTCTTTTTTTTCCATCTCCTTTCTTCCTCTTTCTTTATTTCCTTCTTCCTCCTTCCCTTTTAAGAGGGCAACGTCCTTGAAATATGATCATTGGACTGACCAGTCCTGAGTAATTCAAAATTACTTATGTTCATCTGAATGCGTCTAGATTCGAACATGGGTCCATTTTTTAACAGTTCATGGGTGTACCAATCGCGCTAGGCCCGCCAACAATTATTTTTCTTTCGTTTTTTCCCAGCCAGATACTTCAACGGAAGGTCAAACACGAGCACAAATTACAAGCTTTGCCCAGATTTCCAATCATCCACAACAATCTTCCCGCACCAGAGCGGTCAGAGTCCTCAAAAATTCCAATCCACCAACCATTGAACCAAAAATGGCCGATGCAAACCACCTTCTCATCTGGTGCCCGATGAAGAATGTATCCATCTTCATCTGGTATCCGATGAAGAATGGAGACTCGGAAGGCGAAGGATCATGGAGTATTTTCAATCCGCATACGATAAGTAAATGTCGCTTAAACCACCACTACCCCCGACATAAAAAACTTGGGGGACTGGTAGCGCCGTTTCACGAGGGTTATCGGTAGCATAGAGTGGGTGAATAGCACAAATGGAATTTCCATCAAAAATTCAAAATGCGGCAAATCAACGCGGCGATTAATTCGCGGTCAAAATTATTTTTATTTTTTTCTGATAATTTTCCTACGGACCCCCAAATTTTCAGAATTTATGAAGAACTCTTCTTAGCACGAAAAATTGTCGTTGCGGCTTTCAAATGGCGGGGTATGACCCACCTGTGCCAAACGTTCGTCGGACCTCCATAGAACCCTGCCCTAACTCACTGGGCCAAGGGGCCTCGGCTGTCGGGGGGAATAGCAGTTCGAGTGGGGGACGACGAGAAGGGCACATGAGATTTTTCGGGGGCGTGAGTAAAGATCAGAGCAAACCAGGTGAGCAGCAAGAGCTTTCCAAAAACAATTGAGCAGGTATGGGGCGATGGGAAACTCACTTTCCGAACGTTTCAGGACTTATATTCTTGCTCGGTTACACAGCAGGAGAAAGCTATGATCATCGGGTGAGGAATGACGACTTCGGATGATGTAGTGGGACTGACTTTACTTGCCGTGAAGAGGCGACTTCGACTACAGGATTGCCCAGCGGACTTGTTTCATGGCTGCCTGTAGAGATTCGTACAGCAGCATGCGCACATGTGGGAAAAATGGGCAAGTTGTTTTGGAAGTTGGTGAGAGAGAGAGAGAGAGAGAGAGAGAGAGAGAGAGAGAGAGAGAGAGAGAGAGAGAGAGAGAGGAAATAGGGGAGAAGCACTTACCATTGGGGGCGACATGTACTACGTGCATGCACCCGTCATCCTCACTGACTGTGAGTAGCCTGAATTTTGAATAAAGATGGGGTAGAGGAGGGATGGTGAACAACCGGATTATGGGAGAAGGAAAAAATGAGGATTGGTTGGAGCAGGGCAGAGATTCTCAAGGGGAAGGGAGTAAAGGTACGCCGGCTGGAAGTCGGGAAGTACGTAGTAAATGTGGGACTTGGACAGGCTCAAACCCACAACAACATGAATGATTGAGGGACCCAAAAAAATGGACCGCGTACAAGGGCAAAAGTTGGCACCGGTTCAGGAGACAGCAGGACCATGGGCTGACAGTTTTACACCTCGAGAATTACGACTACCAGGTACTCGGGGCTCAGACATTGGGTACCATTGGGGAAGTTAACAATTCGGGCATAGGGGCGGGACCAACAGAATGGGACAGGAATAGGAATTGACAATACTATCAATACATTAGGATTAGTTTGTCTGAACATCTCGGAACCCCCCTGATGAAGCCACTTCTAGCAGGCGGTAGGGAACGCACCATCTTCTGCGGTCTGCGGGACTTAACTAGGAGATCTATGGGCCGGGGAGGAGAGGGCTGCCATAGTTTCGCTGTGGCCTTGGACTCTGGGCTTTCACTTTGTTCTAATGATTGAGTTCAGTTCGAGATTGTTTATCCACACGTTCAGCCGTGGTCCAATGCGGTCGTGTGATGTTGTCAGTCTGTTGACATCACCTCTTCATCTTCACCTTCGCATTCCCAATGAGGGCATATTGACACGAGGGCCTTTTAGACAAAGCTCTGGACGACTCTGGACGTGATTACGATCAGATTCATGCAGGTCTGGTCGTAATTGCAGTTGGATGCATTTGGGAAAGTCCTAGTGTGAGTATGCAGTGAGGGTAACGTTCGAAACGAGAGGCACGCTTGTGCTACGGACAAACAAACAAAAACTCAGTCATAAGTCCGGTCAGGGAAATGAACAGAAGCAACCCGGACGGCCATAAGGGTGACCCCTTGGCCTCTTGCTCTGCAAGGAATCAAAGCACCAGGAAAGGAACACGAGCAAAGTCCGCCTTAATAACTAACCATCCCACAAGGTAGGCGAAGCCCAGTGACCAAAGGCTGGCTTGCTGGCTGCCTGCTGATGATCTAATCGACACAAATATAGATATCCCTCTGGTTGCGATAATCCCTCCTAACAAATTGGTGGGACCTGAAGATGTACCTCCTCCCTTGTTTACCACTCATTAGATTTGAGCTTGAACCCTTGTGTTTGTTTTTTTGTGGATACCCTTTTAATACAAGGTCGGGAACCATACAGAGAAGATTAGCATGGCCCCAGCGCAAAGGGTGATACATAAATCGAGAAATGCAGTTGAACCCATTTTTCAAAACATGGTGATGACCGCTTCTGCCAGACAACAGCTAACCATCAAAACACCGAATCCGAACTCAGCATCGAATGGGGGTTGGGTAGCCTGGGGGCGCGACGGGGGGTTGGGTGGTATTATGGGTAAGGGGGGGGGGGGGGGGGGGGGGGGGGGGGGGGGGGGGGGGGGGGGGTGGGGGTCAATTAGGGGGGGGGGGGGGGGGGGGGGATGGCTCACGGCTGGATGCTCGGCACTGTGCATTGGGCATCCAGTCAGGTCTTTATCAAGGACAACAGCACCAGTTAGGAGGGTCAAACTACACACAGGTTGTTGCAAGCACTCACAAGTTGACTGTGAACCACAGAGGGCACTCTCTTGTTTGGAGATATAAAGTGCAATTTGTGTTTGCAGCACCCGTACACCTTCAAAGCGACAAGCACACATATGCCTTCTTCAAAAGTGACGAGCACACATGCCTTCATCAAAGCCCAAGCACACATATGCCTTCTTAAAACCGACAATGTCCTTTGGGACATCAGTTAAAATTGGAATGATGCAGAGAAGATTAGCATGGATATCAAGTGCAATTTGTGTTTGCAGCACCCATACACCTTCGAAGCGACAAGCACACATATACCTTCTTCAAAGGCGACGAGCACACATGTGTTATGATTTTGGTTGTTCGTTGCCTGAAGGCCAACACTCCTGCACATAGACTTCTGCACATGCCCATACATACACAAAAGGAAAGGGAGAGGATAGGAGTATCACACCGCACAGGAAGAGATAGACGCAGCAGAAGACTTGACCATGCGGTATGACAGGGTACACTGAAAGTGCAATTCACTGCACTCAATCCTCATAACCAATCATAGGGAAAAGCCGAGCAGATCACATCCAGGAAACAATGAAACGATGATAGTCCAAACACAGTATCACACTGAGTCTCGAATTGTCAGGATAACTTCAGTACTACAGTGCGCTGCTCAGAAATGAGCAGCGCTTCACTCCCCAACCCTGACTAGCACCCGTAACACCCCTTGAGTCCCTGAAACATCAAGCGCCACCCAAATACAACCTCCTGAGGGCAGCGCCACCCTAAAACAGGCCTCTGAGGCCAAGCGCCACTCAGAGGATGAAGAAGCAGACCAGCGCCATAGTATCTGATGATGACAAAGTGTCGGGAAGCTTCCCGGGTGGAAGCCTGCAGCAGCGCCACCAAACCCTGACAAGATGACCCCTGAGATGAAGAGGCTGCAGCTATGGCTGCAGCGCAAACCCTCTGGGTCCCCACTCCAGAGGAGGGTCCAACAAGGCACCAATCTCTCTCGCCTCCAACAGACCTCGATAACCCAGACCTCTGCCAGCCCCTGCGTGCAGGCAGAGTACAGTGCAGGTCCCAATTATGGCCTGCACTCCGAAGGTCTGGCTATACCCGTCTCCTTCCACGCTGAGCCGTCACCACTTCCGGTTCAGGCGTAGTGCAGCAGCGATATACACGGTACCAACTGCCAAAAGCCCTGAACCGATGTGCCCATCCTACTTCTAGCCTACACCGACCTAGACCGGACTGACTGACCGACCAGTAACGTATCTGTTTCCGCCTCTCGGCCTCCACCGGACCCGGCTATAGGCTATAGGACCGTCTACCAAAATAGGCCCCTAGGGCCTGTCTGTCCTAGGGGTAGCCCGGGCCTGCTATCCGTAGTTAGGGTAGCTGTAGGGAATCGAGTTAGTACCGGTGTCGCGCCCCCACCGTTTCCAGGGTCTGGCTCGATGTCCCTCCCCGGACCGAGTACAGTGGGTTGGTCGATTGGCAGACTGTCACGCAGGATTTTAGAAAGTTTTAGGGAAATTAGAAGTGCATTCACAAGCAGCCTTTGTCACACAGTCGAGTAGTCAGGGTTATCCCTCCTGCCAGCGGCGACACGGCTTAGAGTGAGGCGTTCGGTTTTATCGCCTGCACCTGACCCCGTACAAAGGTTAGAAACAAGGTCACCGGAGTCCCTATTATCCAGGAGTCCTTCAAGTAGCCTTGAGTGTAACCTGTTATGATAAGGAGTGATAAAAAACTTGTTATCTCATGCAAAAACATTCCATGCATTATAGGACATGCATCATAAATCAAATGACACTGGGAGTACGAAAAGACCAGAAACCAGACTCTGCAAGAGCATGACCAGAGACACGAGACTGAAGAGTAGTATACAGAGAATACAGGAAGCAGCCATAAAGAGGGGGCTGCAGTCACTGATCAATCATAATAATATCATAATACATCTCAGTGACTAGAAGATACGAGCCTCAGTCAATAACGACAAGTGGTACCCCCTCATGAGTGGGCTCGACTGTCTGGGACTCCGTATCTGGTACAAGCTGGTCCTCGTCATCATTGAGAACCTGAGTGGCTATCGACTCCGGAACCACGTAGCTGATGTCCAAAGATGCCGCAGGATCGATCTTGCCGATATATGTCATACATCTCGCCATCTCCTCGTCCGCTACACTCCTGAGGTGCAACTCCTCGGCGAGGGAAATGCTGCCAGTGGCACCGATCAAGATCTCAATCCGTCCCTTGTCGTAGATGCAATCATAAGAAACCTTCAGAAAGCGGTCTCTATAGAGTGGCTTCCGAAAAGCCTGTATGACGAAGTCTGCTCCCACCATATGACTGTAGCCATCCCCAAGTTATGAGAATGGTCCCTTCCTCCTTGAAGGGCCGACTACCTCCTCTGACCTGGGTCCTCCTGACATGTAATGCCTGAATCAATCACCCTCAACCAGGTATCGTGCCAAGAGGTAAGCAACCCGTCGTAGGGTTGCCTTCCGCCTGCGTCTCACTCCCGTAACCAATGTCATAAGATGCCATAGATCTGCTCCAACTCATGCGTACTCAATCCCTGTGGGTATCCCAGTCAAAATAGTCCCCCAAATCAACATCACTAACGCAGCAAGACTCTTGGTCTGACTCATCTGTCTCTGACCTCTGTAAGCAGGTGGTGATAGGTATACCGGATTTGGCCACCTCGCTCCTAATCCTCCTGTCCTGACGCCTCGTTTCCTTGCTGCCACCTCTGCTTAGTGGTTTTGGATTACAGCCATCAAAGTCAAAGAGAGCATCTCCTGGTGCAAAGGGGACTTGAGGAAACACCACATGTAACCAGTGCTCCGTCCAGTAGCTCTCCCTGCGGAAGATATAGTCAGCAATCCGGTCATAGGTGGCTCCCTTTATTCCCTGCCCAACATCTTTCACGTGATAAGTAATCACCAACGTGTATCTCGATGTGGGAGACTCATTGGCTCTAATGACGAAGCTCTGATGTCCAATGTGTCGGTAACAAAACTTCTCGACCAGCTTACCCCATGTAGGGGGTGTCTCATGTTGAGGAGCCAGCTTGACCAATCTGCAAAGTATGGTAGAATGCTCCTGACAAATGGTTACACCAAGCAATGGTGCCCTGGTGATAAAGGGGGATATCAGTAACTCAGGAAGATAACCCAACTCGATAGGGTCAAAGAGGACAGCACCTCAATAGACCCTCTAGCCAAACTGGTGGCAACCAACCCAATATAGGGGCCCGCCTGAACAGCAATCAACTCAATATAAGGGCCCGCCTGAATGGGCCCGGCTGGACAACAACAACTCAATATAGGGGCCCGCATGAATGGGCCCGGCTGAACAGTATCAACTCGATATAGGGGCCCGCCTGAATGGGCCCGGCTGAACAACAACAACTCAACATAGGGGCCCGCTTGAATGGGCCCGACTGAGCAGCAACAACTTTATATAGGGGCCCACCTGAATGGGCCCGGCTGAGCAGCAACAACTCAGCAGCTCAGCAGCTCATCATAGCAACGTCATATGAGTATCTCTGCTGCGGGTGGACTAAACTGCTAATATCGTCACTGTAGAGGACCGATCATCAAGATGTTATCTATGCAGAGGTCAGTTGCAAAATACTGCGTGTGCAAACTGGACTGCGCTGATATCATACGTGCAGAAAAATACCGTCTGCACAGGGACTGATTATCCATGTAGAGACTGATCGGCAAGAAATCAAATCAGCGGGAGTTGGGGCTAGTCATACCATCAGAGACATCCAGTCACGTCCTCACGACTAATCACACTAGCAAGGCGCACGTCCCCAACCATCATACGGGTAGGGCGTGCGTTCTAGAATCATCAGAACATCAGAGCACTCACTCACATAGCTTACCCGAGCCTGGGCGCACTCACGTAACGATACTGAACGTGGGCGCGCATGGGCGCACAATCAAAAGGCAATACTACGGTTGGACGCGCATGGGCGCTCACTCAAATCACAATATCTAGCTTGGGCGTGCATGGGCGCGCACTTAAGTAGTGAGTTTAAGTTTGGGCACGCATGGACGCACATTCAAACGACAAAGCAGAGCATGGGTGCGCACTCAAATAGCAATACTGATCATGGGCGCACGTGAGCGCATACTCAAATGGCATTGCTGAGCTTGGGCGCGCATGGGCGCGCACTATAATAGCAGTCCCAGACTTGGGCGCGCGTGGGTGCGCACTCAAATGGCAATTCTGGGCATGGGCGCGCATGGGCGCGTGCTAAAACAATAATGTCGATCATGAGCGCGCATGGGCGCGTACTTAAATAACAATATCTGGCTTGGGCGCGCATGGGTGCGCACTCAAATAGCAATACCAAGCTCGGGCGCGCACTCTCACAACAATGCCAAGCTTGGGCGCTCATGGGCGCGCACTCTAACAGCAATGCCAAGCTTGGGCGAGCATGGACGCGCACTCTAACAACAATGCCAAGCTTGGGCACACACTCTAACATCAATGCCAAGCTTGGGCACGCATTCAAGCAAGACTCGAGTGCACGAGCTCGAAATCGACAAGGTCAACTGCGAAGCGCGCATGGGTACCCAGTTCCAAATTGGTGGTGCTTGCTACAAGATACAGACTTAAAATTCATATCATCTGCGGAGTGTGCATCGGCGCACAATCTCAAAATCGGTAATGTCCACTGCAAAGTTCAGATCCGAAGTCGGCAATATCATTTGGGGAGTGTGCATCAGCACACAGATTCAAATTCATCAAAAGACGAGTCTTGCAAATCAAGTGTGTAGTGTCGCACTTAAGATCGAATGCGTACAATCACACTTGTTCAAGATCATCAATGTTGTGTTTACAGGCTGAGTGCGCGATGTCGCACAGACTAAAATCATCAATGATGAGTTCACAAATGGGGTGCGCACTGTCGCACAGACTCAAAATCATCAGCGCCAAGTTCTCAGATGGAGTGCGTACTGTCGCACAGACTCAAAACCATCAATGTCGAGTTCTCTGAAGGAGTGCGCACTGTCGCACAGACTCAAAATCATCAACGCCAAGTTCTCAGATGGAGTGCGCACTGTCGCACAGACTCAGAACCATCGATGTCGAGTTCTCAGATGGAGTGCGCAGTGTCGCATTCAAGTTCGAGTGCGCACAGTCGCATAGACTCAGGACCATCGATGCTGAATTCTCAGATGGAGTGCGCAGTGTCGCACTCAAGTTCGAGTGCGCACAGTCGCATTTTATCCAGTGCGCTCAAAATCAACATGCCCCATCGAAGTGTTTGCTGGCAAAGTAAATCGACATATTCAATCTGAGTGTCTGCGGGCACAATAAATCGAGATGCTCAACCGGGGTACCTGCGGGCACAGTAAAATAGCATATTCAACCTGAGTGCCTTAAGGCACAATAAATCGAGGTGTTCAGTTCGAGTGTCTGTGGGCACAGTAAATCGAATGCCAGGGAACAGACTCAGATTGAGCAAGTCGATTTACTGTGCCGGTAGGCACTTCAGTTGAGCATCACGATTTATCGTGCCCGCAGACACTCAAATTGAGCAAGTCGATTTACTGTGGCCGCATGCACTTCAGTTGAGCATCACGATTTATTGTGCCCGCAGACACTCAGACTGAGCAAGTCGATTTACTGTGCCCGCAGGCACTTCAGTTGAGCATCACGATTTATTGTGTCCACAGACACTCAGATTGAGCAAGTCGATATACTGTGCCCGCAGGCACTTTAGTTGAGCATCACAATTTATCGTGCCCGCAGGCACTCAGATTGAGCAAGCATATGTCCTCCATGACCTTCAGCATGTCTCGTTGGACAACCGCGACCCCATTCGTCCACCCCTGAGGCACCACACACATTTGTATGAGGCCTCTAGGTGTGTGCATGGCGGTCATAGGTCGACTAATAGGATCTATGGGGAACTGGTCATAGCCAGAGTATAAGTCTACTAGGGAGTAAATACTCCTTCCGGCGAGTAGATCCGCGTTCGGTAAACTACCCGCATCGCGAACAGTTACCGAATTCAACTTTTGCAAATTTTGTATCCAGCGCAGGCCACCACCCAGCTTCCAAAAACAAAACCAGTGATTGGCATAAGCACCATCCGCTGGTTCTGCAACGTTAGAGACGATCTTCTGGTTTATGTACTTCATTACCTCTTTTTCCTCCTTTTGAGCATATTTCGTGGGTCTATCATTCCAAGGCGTATGAGGAACGGTCCAAATCTTAACCATCTTGATCATGTCAACGTCCAGTCGTCCCCTCTCCTCATCATTAAAGGAAAAGGCACCACTGTACTTCTGACATAATTCACATATGAAATCTCTCTCAGCCGGTAGGAGGAAGTCATCGGCTCCTACCTTCATTATCTTGAACCTCTCTAGGATAATCCTTCCCCCTTTTAATGCAGCCTCTCTTAACCCTTTAATTATCTTCCTTTCCTTCTCTAATGCTTCATTATAGTCTTTTTCTATCAAGACTGTCACCGGATTCTTCTCAACGCCCTTGCGCTTACACTTCCTCTTGGACCCGGTAACTATTTTCCTAAAAAAGGCCCACTTGCAGAGAAGGTAAGCTGCATCGTGCTAGTTTTTGCCACCCTCACAGCTTCCTTGAATCCTTTCATCTCTCTCTTATTGCCCTACTTCTTCTCTTTATCCAGGAGCTTGAGTATCTTCCCGATATCATTCACTCTAATCATTGTCTCCTTGTCGATTATTCCACTTTCCTTCAGTTTTGTCCGTACTTCCTCAATCAGCTTGTCAGATTCTTCATGCTTAAGAGAATTAACATGTCGCTGATGACGAGGATGATGCCTATCACTTATCACAAAGGCCTGTTCTTAACCAGTGACAGGGTCTTGAAGAGAGAGTCAGGCCGCTCCATCATGGCCAAAGAACGCACAAGCCTCCATTCTATGTAGGAAAGGGTCTCCGAGAATGCAGTCATGATCTAAGTTGGGAACCACAAAACTAAGGATCTCAGCCCGTAAAGTTCCAATCCGAATAGGCAAATTATCAATAAAATCTTCCAAAGGCAAAAATCTGGCTATATTTGAAAGCTGATGATTAGCCTTCCTGTCTATTCCAAGCCCACATGATCTCATCGTGGCCGAGGACATAAGAACCATCTCGGCCCCGGAGTCCACTACGGCTCTAATTTTCACGTCGTTTACGGAGATATTCAAGTAGTCACACGACATGTTGCCAAACCTCATCTTGATCCCAGGCGGTTTTTTTTCCACATGCCGAGGGAAGAGTCTTAAGCTATTGATTTCTACCTTCCGCCTGTCAACCATCTTTTTGAGTTCTTCTCTAAACTTTGGCACCAAGGCTACCGCCTCCTTCCAGAATAGGGTGATCTCGGTTTCTTCAAGTAGTTTTTTTACTACTTCATATATCGAGACACCCTCCTCGGCCTCGGATCTCAAGACCACTTTCCTCTTTTTCCCGGCAGCTTCCTTTCCTTTTCCTTCCTTCACTAGGTCTTTGGTCCCATCGATCAACCGGTCTAGCTCTCTTTGATCCTTCTCCCGCTTTTTCTCTTCCACCTCTCTTTGGCTGATATGGGATACATTCAAGTTTTGGCTTCCAGGATTGTCGTCTCGAGCCATTATCTCCGGAGGTAGCATACCATCAAAGGTGACAACATTAACCCTAGCCTTCTTTTTTTTATCCTTACTGGTCTTAGCCTTTTCTAGGATTACCGCTCGCATCCCTCCTTTGACTCGGAAGTCTACCTTGTTCTAATTGACATCACAGATGTGCCCATTAGCGTTTTTTTTGACAATCTCTTCTTCAAACTTTTTTTCTAACGTCGGGCACCGGGTTAGAGTATAACCTTCCTCGTCACAATAATAACATCGGAAGGGGCCATCTCTCCTTTACCAATCTCGACTCTTATTATCTTTCTTCCAATCCCGGTCGCGCTTCTTTTTTTGCCTCTCTTTTTTTCTTCGCCTAGAGTCATCATCGTCACTACTCTCGCTCTCGCTCTCATTCTCACTCTCTTCCTTTTGCTTCTCCTTCTTTCTTTCTTTCTTACCTTCTTCGGTTCCAACAAGTGCTTAAGTTGCTGGGGCAGGAAGGGTTAACTTTTCGAAGCTACCAAGCTTAACGAGAAGACCAAGGATCTCCTCGGCCTTCAAGTTTCCTCCCGCAGCTGCCTCAACATTTCCCTCTCTTGCACTAGTGATTGCTTTCATCTGTTCTAAAGACCATTTTCTGTTGGACACCGAAGGCAGCTCACGGACCATCTCAACTACTTCATCATATTTTAGTGGATAATGGGCAACACGACTTACCACACTCTTCCGTTCATCCTCTGCAAAATTAGTTTGCAGAACATGACACTTCTGGGCTTCATCTAGGAAGGGTACTCTCCGCACAATCCGCTCAACATCTTCTAGAAATTGGTCGAGGGTAGCGTACTTGGAACGTCGTACATCCAACAAATTTTGCATAGTTGTTCGAACATCATACTTCGCATACTCCTCTAACATCTTTTGTCTAACTTCCGCCCATGTTGTCAACCCTTGTGTCGTTTTTGTTACCGACACCCTCATCTTCGGTTCAACATAGGCTAGCAGAGCTTTCAACTTCTGTTTATCCAACCAACCATGACTCATACCGAAGACATCATAGTCTTCCAGGAACTCCCTAACCTTGATTCCATCAAAGCAGGGTATGTTCTCTGGAGGTACCTTGGCCCTCGGAAGGTCTAGACGAACATTCATAGTGTCCATCCTTGTCTTCATGGCCTCTATTCGGTTCAATATCTTTCGAAGAACCGCGGTAGTGGTCACTTCTTTTTCCCCAGCAGAGGAGCTAGCACGGCTCTGCCGTGCATTCGGTCCTTTGACCATCCTGTCTAGTTTACTGATTATGCTCCTTCTTCTTCCTGAACCTTTTCTCTCTTAGGATTGCGCTTAAAATTGGTTCTCAGTTCCTGCCGTCAGTAAAACTCTTTAGCAGATGGGGCTCGGGAAACCTATCGAACACAATCGGCGTTAAATCACTAACTACTCTTGCCCCTTTTCTTTCTAACTCTTTCTTTTCTTGGTCAACTATATTGCTAATCCTGTTTCGAAGAGACTCACGATCTGTCCCTTTCTCCCTCAGTGAAGGAACATAGGGCCGGATATCATATTCTCCAGTGTCGAGGAACTTTACTACAAGGATGTAAGCCTTTCCGGGGGCATGCCTCTCCTCCAGGGACACACAGCGTTTTATCTTATAGGGAAAACCCCCCCCACTGGTAAAAGGAACTAGAGCGTCCAGAGTTGCCGTGATTGTCGGGCAGTAACCTGACATTGCCTAGTCCCTAGCAACCCCCATAATCCTTCTTTATCTTCGATCCGTCTACTCCTATCCAGTGCCTACTAAGTCTTCCAACCTGAATCGTCAATGTTGACACTGCTCCACTTCCTATCTTTTAAAACAGTATTAAGGATCGGTTCCCAATCCTCACCATTGATGAAGCTATTCCGAATAGGAGGACTTGAAAAATTCTCATACTCAGTAGGCTCCACAACCTTCTTACCTTCCTTTTTGAGTCCGTCCCTGTATTTGCAGATGTGATTGAGTGCCCACTCGTGAGACCTTGTATGTTGCCGCCAGATCTTCCTAGTCACTGGAGTGTATATACGCACGTCGTACTCATCGGTCCCTAGGAAGCGAGTTACTAACACATACACTTTCTCCTCTGCTTCGGGTATGGCTAAGACAGTGTATCTCTCAATCTCATAAGGAAACGCCCCTTCTACTGTGAAGGGTTCTAAATCCCGGAGTAGGCGCGAGATGACCGAAGAATTAATATATGATAATTCACTTCCTTCAGCCTTCTCTCAAATATGCCTGCTTCCTAGGAAACTAACATACTCCTCAGCCATAACAAACTCCTTTCCATTGTCAGGTGAGGGAAAATTCAGGAGAAGCTTCGTCTTGAACTTCGAACCGACGTACAAAGGTCTCAAGAAACAACGTCTTTGGTCGCATGACTAGGTCATTCTCTCTTGCCTTACCAACCACGGCAATGACTTCTAGAAGAGGCGCTCAATCTCTCATGTCAGCGAAGCTATCCGTAGTCAGAAAACTAGGAAGTCTTTCAAATTCCCTGACTCGTTTCCCCCAAGTCACTCTCTCATGCAAGCTTCGAAGTAGTCCCCTTATCCTCGAGAGGTGAATGTACACTTTCCTCAGACACTCTAAATAACCTTCTTCCTCTTTTATTCCTTCCTGAGCATAAACCCTCATGTCAAGGTCGTCGGTCTTGAGAAATCTGATCACTGGAACATAAAATACTAAACGCTCTTCCTTACAGACGTTGTGTCTCAATATCTCGAATGGACTGTCAGTCTCAATTACTTTATCTAACCATCTTCTACCAATGGTCACAGTCGCAATTGACATAGAGTTTTCAAATTCCAGTATCATTGTCTTGGGCTGCCTCTAGCCAGACTATCTGCAGGACGCTGTCTAGATAGGATGGTCTCATCTCTCGCATGTAGCATCACTCTCATGCCATCCGAACTCTTGCAATCCAGCAGATGCTTAATCTTAGTCTGACCCGTAATTACTCTAAAAGCAGCCGCTTGCATAAGCTCACGGTAGTACTCTACCATGCCAATCTCATTGTGCCTACCTAGCCTAGTATCGCATCCTCTCACATCCCCGATGACAGTCATTTGCTGTTTGTCTAAATAGACCTCAAAACAGAAGCTCTCTCCATCATCAGGAGTGTAGACATCGATCGATATAGCTCACCACACTCGATCCCTTAATACCGCGTTGAGGATTGGTCCCCAGTCCTTCCCGTCGCAGAAGCTAGCTTGCATAGGAGGGATTGAGAATCTCTCAAACTCTCTAGGTAGGACACTCCACGTCACTTTCTTTCCTTGTTATTTCAACAACAACCTTTCATCTAGGATATACTCAGCAGCAACTACCCAACAGGCCTAGTAGTCAATCCCTCTCCTTGTTCCAACAGATACGTATGGCCTTACATCATACTCATTTGTATCAAGGAATCGGACGACAAGGACGTATAGAATCACTGAGTCGTGTTCACAAGTCACACACCTCTCAATGACGTATGGGAAAACACCGCCAGCAGTGATCCTGGTCAGTGCCTATCGCTCTAGTTATTGCTAACATGGGCTACCTACCAGCTCTGTCTTCTCAATGCTGCATTGATGATTGGTTGTCAGTTCCTACCATCACAGAATCTTTTAGGTACTGGCAGGGTAGGAATCTTCTCGTAGACTTTGGGCAATAAGCTCCAACTCGCCTTTATCCCTTGTTGTCTCAATTGATCCCTCTCTACTTCGACACACCCTACTATGACATCCCAGTTGGTAAAGAAACTAGAATCCTGATCAGCCCCTTCTAGGATGTAAGGTCGAATATCATAATTATCAGTGTCAAGGAATCCAGAGACAAACACATGCACAATCGTCGTACTTTTACACAAATAATGCCCGATCGTCGTTCTCATATCTCATTGCGAACGTCACTAGACTCTCATCCTCCTGTTTTTTCATTTCTTTGAGATCTTATATTGAATAGGATGTTTCATCACATGCGAAGATTCTTGTAATCCTTTCTCTAAATATTAGCCAACGCCAACTGTCCGGAATGACTTCTCTCACTTCGCGATCTATCTTGGGGGTTGTGTGGTGGAGTAGATTTATAATCATGTCTTGATTGATCCATTCCGCTCTCATCCCCAGTACTTCCCAGTCATCTAAGAATTTTGAAACATTCTTCCCTGTGAAGATTGTTTGGATTCCAGACAATATCGGTAATTGGAAAGGTTTGGGCTCCTAGGAAGGGGGATACATAAGAGCCAGGTACATACGTTATTCTGTAAGGCTGGCTCGTGGTTTCCCTATATGATTCCCTTGTACCGGGATCCGAGAATTGGGCTACTCTATTCCCGTTTAGAACGTTTTTCCTCCAACCTTCGCTCTTGGAAGTCCGTTCCTCGAGTTCTGTGGCTGTCGTTTCTAACTCTTTTAGGGCCTTCCTCAATTTTTCGACGTCCTTTGTGACATCCGTTGTCATTTTCCTAACAGGGTACTCGTCCTTGATTCCTGTGTTTTGACTTCGCCGCCTATCGAAGATAGATAGACTCCTTCCGCATCCATATTTTTTCCTCACTCTTCCAGAAGTTGATCCACAGTGACTTTAACCATTTCCGTCGATTCTTCTAGTAGCTCTTGCAGTGTGTTGAAGTCCTCGTCTTTTCCTTCAACTCTCACGACTAAGGCGGTAGCTAAAGCGGTTTGCAGGTAGCGTGAGTTTGCCTCCAACATATTTAAGGATATCCCATCAACTACTATGTTCGCGAGCTCTCCTAGAGCTCGAGCGTCCTTTCTCAATTTTTCTACGGATGTGGCTATCGTCTCTCTCCAGGTGCGTGGGATTGTTTGTCCACTAGGGTTGACAGTGAGGATTTAAATTCTTACTAGAAAGAGCTCTACCGCAGCTTTCCAGACGGCACACTTCCTGGCTTCTATCACTGCTTTGTGGCGCACTCGGTTTTCTCTTCTTGGCTTGATTGCTCATTATGCACTGCTTCCACTAGGACTCGTACTAAGAACCTTTTTCTTCCTGCTCTGCCTGTGATACTAAGCTTTTGCCTTCTAGGTTCGGCATTAGCCATCCCTTTGTTTGTTAGATTCTTCTCGGTCTTGCTTCAGCAGTCTAGCAATGAAATCATTTCGCCATCCTATGATGTTCTCCCTTTCCTTTCTATAGATTGCGACAAGACGTTCCACGGTTCTTTCCAGTCTATCTAAGCTTGCTTCGTCCGTAGAGCCACACCACTCTTGGTATTTTGCTAGCAACTCTTCCACCTTCCTCTCAATTGGGTCTAAGTATACCTCTAGGATGGCATCAATTTTTGAATCTCTTCCTCTTACACGCGGGTTCGTGCTTCGCGGATTGTCTCGTCCTTCTCTATCTCGCACTTCATCCATCCCTCGGTCCAGATCATCACATTATAGGCTATACGACTCTCTGTTCTAACCTGTGCTAGTGCCATTGGTCTTCCGCGCTCTATAGCTTCTTGCGTTAATCGTCGGCAACCTAGTGTGTCTAATGCTCTAGTGGTTCGGATCCGAATAATTGAGGTTATAGTCCCCGCGAAGGATACCCGATTCACTTCCTCTTCATCAGTCACCGCGTCTGGCATTGCTCCTTGCTTCCTTTTCAATCCTAAGAGTTTCACAAACGATTGATCTCTTCTTTTACATTCTAATTCTTCGCTGCCCTCAAGACCCCCATCAACCGGCCTCTGTCGTCTCTTATCTCATGCTCACCCTCCACTCTGAAAAGTCATGTGTCAAGGTACAATTCCCCTTCTTGGTCATTTAGGCAAACGGGTCGTCTCCTAATCTCCACTCTCTGAGTTCTTGGACATGTTACCCTTCTACAGATTGACGTTCCCATTGTGCATAGATCCTCTTGAGTCCATCACCTTAGAAGTCGAAGCAGATTAGCTGACATCCTTCTATTGT
Organism: Chara braunii; assembly: GCA_003427395.1. Taxonomy (NCBI): domain Eukaryota; kingdom Viridiplantae; phylum Streptophyta; class Charophyceae; order Charales; family Characeae; genus Chara; species Chara braunii. The sequence continues at coordinate 2,308,241 of BFEA01000183.1, forward strand.
TGTCTCGACCCAGTATCCTTTGAACTACATTATCGTTGCCCGACCCACGAACTCCGCCTTTGGTCATTCGTACACCAATGATTCAGCAGTCACTCCTGTAGCTGGTAGTATTCTTGTTGCGCCCTCTTAACCTTCCATGCGAGGTTTATCACGGCCGACCAATTGTTTTCACGAGTCCTTCGACAGGTGGTGATGGTATCCCAATGAAGGGCCTGACGTAAATACTCCAAGAGAAATTCTTCCTTTTTTGTTGAAGTCTTTTTTTTTCGTCATGTACTAGGTTCGATGCCCTTTGCCAACACGGACCTTTTTCGTCTTCTACAAATCTATGGTGTGGTACGTATATTCCAACATCATACTCATCAAGGTCAGTGAAGTAGTAGGTGAGGACATACGTACCATCCAGTTCCCACCCTTGACTCTTTAAGCCTTCATACATGACGATCTCATAGGGAACTACAACTCTCTTAGATATACTGTTAAGGGAGTTGACCAGCTTCTTCGATTCCTCCTTACCCAATCTTCTACCTGTCCTTGGCACCATGCGATGACTCATCTGTGCTTTAATCATGATCTCCAGTTTCGGAGTACGAACTCTACTATCACCTCGTCCTTCTCATCCTTCAATGCTTCCATAGGGACCGGAAGTTTAGGTATACGTTCATAGGTTACTATCCTTGTGCTCCATATGACCTTTTTACCTTCCAAAAGCAACCTGTGTCTTTCATCTTCCACTGTTTTTTTTGCCCTCTCCCAACATCGACCGTAGATTAGGTCAACCTCTCTTTCTATTGGTAGGTAAATTCGTACATCACATACCCCTGTCCCCAGGAAGCGTGCACTCATAACATAGAGGCATATCTGTTCCCAGCCACTATCAGCTGTCTCGTACGTGTCAACCTCGTAAGGAATCGGCTCTCTTCTTCCAAGGCGACTAAGTGTTGTACATACGGTTTTTACTTTCTCCTTCGTTGGCTTGTTACCGGATAGGAACCTTTCCCTCCTTACTTCTGATTTTTCAGCCGAGATCCCTTTCCCTTCACTCATCACTCAGTTCTTCCAGGATTTCGCTCTAAGCATCATGTTAATTATAGGTTGCCAGTTACTACCGTCAACGCAGCTGTTTGAAACCAGAGGTCTACGACAGTCATCATACTCCCTGGCCTCGGGCCCATGCTCCCACTCAATTACCTTATTCCCTTCCCTTTCTAATTTCTTCATGTATTCCCAGACGATACTTTCAGCCTAGTGCCGACAACCCCAGAGTGCATACGTTAGTTCCCTTCCCTTCTTGCTGTAGAACCCAATATCGTACTCTCCAGTCTCCTCAAACCTGACTACTAGTATATAGACCTTCTCTCTTAGCTCGACGTTCACTAAAGCAGTGTAGTATTCGATGACGTAAGGCAAGGCTCCCCCTTTTGTGAAGGGCGTCCAATTGCGCAACAGGACCTCTAGGTTTGGTTGGAAAAATTTAGGTAATCCCCAGGTAACCCCTATTTCCCAGTTAATCCTATTAGTTAAATATTTAGTCATTCTTCCTCTAGTGCCCGGTCACTCTTTCCTCTCCTTGCTCTGAGTACCATGTTAATTAAAGGTTCCCAATCCCTACCATCAGTAAAACTTTCCGGTAGACAAGGTTCTGGAACCCCATAAAATAGGATTTGTGATGAATTACTAATCACTTTCTCCCCTCTCTTCTCTAGCTCCTTCTTTTCCTGTCCGACTATGTCTTTAATCCAGTTTCTAAGAGACTCTCGATCAGTCCCCCTCTCTCTCAATAGAGGTATGTAGGGCCGGATGTCGTACTCCTCTGTGTCAAGGTGTTTTACCACGAGGACATAGGCTTTCCCAGGGGCGTGGCGTTCTTCCAGAGATATACAACTTTCTATTTTGTAAGGGAAAGCCCCCCCACTAGTAATTGGAACTAAGGCATCTAGGGCTGTTGTAATCCTAAGGCAGTAACTTGACATTCTTCATTCCCTACTCCCTATCGTTACCCGTTTGTGGCTTCCTCCTCATAGGCAGTTCTCGCTGCGGCCACTCTAAGCCCCTAACCTCGGTCAATGTGCCTCCCACATCTCTTCCTCATCGGCAAACAACTCTTTTTCAACCCAATCGTCTTCTAGTGGCTCTTCCTCGTCCTCGAAAGCCCCGGTACCTTGGTAGTAAGACCTTAACTCAAAGAAACCTACAAGGATCGAAACCTTGTTCGTCAAAAAGCTCTGCCAATCCAGCCAAGTGGTTTGGCAACTCCCGTATGGCCCTGTCAAACGTGAACCAGAACTCAACAGGCTGGTCCTGAGCAGGCCCTCGCCACGAGTCTCACAGTGAGGCGGCCCTAATTAGCTCCACTAATTCCAAGGCTTCGTTCCCAAACCAAGGTCCGTCCTTCCACAAAGCGTAATAAGCGTGATGTTTGTCACTGGACCGTAAGAGGGTCTGAATCTCCTGAAAAGCTAAATGTACCTGAATTAGCATGTCAAGCCCACCTAGGAATGCCTCTAAGACAAACAGGGGGATGAGAAGCCTTATCGCTTCTTCCGAGTGTGGCATAAATCCTTCCTTAGCGAGGTGGAGCGAGACTCGTATGGATCTAAAATCTCGACCCACCCGACGCTGTCCTTCCTGGTGTCTCTCTACCTCCTCGCGCAGTATTTTTACCGCCGACGCCTCGTCCTCCCACGTGTGGCGATCAAGGCTCAGTATTATCCCTAGGTGCTGATCGTGTTGCCCCTGCTCTACTTCTCTTTGGACAATGTCTGCGAGTACCGTAGCCTGATAGTAAAGGAAACCGCTCACCGATAACTCTACCGAACTTGGAACGACCCTCCCTCTACTATCTCGGTCGAATCCGGTACGGGATGCTACTAACAGCCAAACCCCCGGCCTCAATAATATGGATCTCTAGGTCCCATCTGTCTCCCCTCTGTTGGGTGCAAGAGTCAATCACCCCGGTAACGTGAGCTCTACCCAGTCTTCGCCTATAAATTTGGGCTCTCTGTATGCGAACTGCCTCAACGCCACCGGGTGCTCTATCTCGTTGCGAGGCATCTAGACCTCCTCAGAAGTGCCGTCCAAAATCCTGGCTCTATCTATTTCCCCACTTGTCTCAGCTCTCCTTACTTCGTATTTGACTCTGAACACGATTCTGCGCAACTGTCTACGTGTGGGAATCTCTCTGTCTAGACAGTAAGTAAGTAACCAGGCTAGCTCGACAGCAGTTGTCCTAAAGTGTGTTGCCCTCTGCACTACAGCGAGTAGCCTCTTATGTCTCTCCTCGTCACCAAAAACTACTCCCGTGAGGAATCTAGGAATGATCACCGCTCTCACAGACGTAGCTTTAGGGAGCTCCCAGTCGTACGCAAACCGCACCGTATAGAAGGCTACCGAGTCGGCTCCGCTCCTCTCAACAAACTCACTGAACACTCTCGCACCAAATCTACGTGCTAATGACATCAGGCATAAGAGAGTGTGACAACGACGGGCAGTCTCTATCACTAGATACCTCCACTCCTCCTCTGACAGATACAATCTAACGTTCACTTCCGCGCGAAGAGGTTCACTAGCTCTGTCCCTTCTAACACATACTCTAGGCTCCGCCTCAATTCTCACCCACAGGAAGACGCCTTCGCGTATTACTAGACCTCGCTGCTCAGACGGTCCATACTTGCTTGATCCCTCCAACGGAAAGCAAATGACGTCACAGAAGCCATTCCGCTCAAATAGATGCACTTGAGACTCCGATTCGATGTAAACCATTCGTAATCAAAATAAAACGGTTTTCTCTCAGTATATCACTCCTTGTGCCACTCTCAGATTGTTGAGCTCACAGACCCTCACGACAAGTCTCCTCTAATCACCCCTGTATCCCTTCAAGACGTCAACAGGCCTAGAAGAGAACCGCCCTCTGACGTATCTCCCCCTACCCTCGTGTGAAGAAGGAGGTCGGAAGAATGTGCCATCATCGCTGGCCTACCTTCCCTGTCGCGACCTGAGCACGAGCTGGCCAACTCATGTGCTCTAGGGTGAACCGAAGTCACACGCGAATAGGGAGGCGGTGTCTCACTTGTGCATCCTCACTCCTATCCATGCCTTTACTCGGCCCATCTCAGGCATGGTCTCACATCCCGACTCGTGCTGTGAATCAATCCCCCCTGCTATCCATCAGAATCGACTAGTCTGTCTAGTCCCTGCCCAACTCCTTGCAATCCGGGGCGCTTCTCCCCTCCCCTTCAGTCCCTTCAAGTCATCCCCTGCTCACGATTCTCTCTCTTAGAATCAATATCTGGATGAACTGACCAAAGGGCAGGGGAAATCAGAATAACATTTATCGATCACAAGTAGAACAACAGGAAGGAAATGCATGAAAGACCGAGAGAAATGTGGGAATCAGCAAAATCACAAGATGCGGAAATCACAATCTCACCGGAAGACGTCGATCATGAGTTGATTGGGGTGTCGTCTGCCCGCTCGTGCTCGTACTGTCCAACGTCTCACCTGCGCACTCCGATCACTTGACCAGTTGACTAGCCTCCTCTCGTCTGCCCTGTTCCAGTCATATCCCTTTCCTGATCCTCTCACATCCCCGTGGTTACAGGCGGACCGAAGTCCCGAGAGGCAGCCTTCCCCGGCAACGGCGCCACTGTCGACCGGTAGAAAGGGGTCTGCCGGCACGTCGTCCGAACCCTAAGCCTCGCGCCGCATCTGTCACCCGTGGGAGGGTCGGTCGGGGCTCCTGTAACCTGCACAAAACACATCAGTCCACACCCACGAAAACAAGGACCGTAGCAGACCGAGACCAATGCAAGGCGGAACTCATGAAACGCTGTCCGGAAGAAATAAAAGAAGTAGTTCCATTCAGTCCAGTGCAATGGGATGTGAAACACTAGTTCCGGCCTCGGTCGTGCATCTCGCCCCTAAGTCAGAAAAGTTTGTCTGGGTCCCCACGGACCTAGTCAACAGACGTCGCCTTATCCTCCTTCTGATTGATTGGCGCCTGTACCGCACCCGTCGATCCCAAGGGACAGTACTCGAACTCTAAGTGTCAAATGTAGCCTCCCTCGCCCATCGGGGCCAGAGCTCCAGATCTGCTGTGACCATACCTCAGCACAGTCAACCCCCCCCCAGGAGTACGTCTCTCCGGTCGGCCCAACTCAGGCGAATCTCTTCGAAAGAGCTCGGTTCGGATGTACTCCTTCAGAAAGGCTCGGTTCGGATGTACCCCTTCGGAAAGGCTCGGTTCAGATGTGCCTCTTCGGAAAGGTTCGGTTCGGACGTACCTCTTCGGAGAGCCCGCTTCACGAAAGTACCTATTCGAGAAGCCCTCTTCGGTCGTACCTCTTCGGAAGGCCCGCTTCACGAGAAGTACCCCTTCGGTAAAGTGTCCCTCCGGTAAAGTGCCCCTTCGGTAGAGTGCCCGCTCGGTAAGAGTGTCCGCTCGGTAAAGTGTCCGCTTCGGCAAAAGAGCCTGTTCGGTAAAGTGCCCGCTTGGTAAAGTACCCACTCGATAAAGTATCCGCTCGGTAAAAGTATCCGCTCGGTAAAGTGTCGCCCGACAAAAGAGTCCGCTCGGTAAAGTACCCGCTCGGTAAAGTACCCGCTCGATAAAGTATCCGCTCGGTAAAGTGTCGCTCGGCAAAAGAGTCTGCTCAGTAAAGTGCCCGCTGGGTGGAGTGCCCCTCCAACAGAATGCCCCCTTCGGTAGAATGCCCTTCCATTAGAATGCCCTTTCGGTAGAATGCTCCTCCGGTAAAATGCCCCCTTCGTTCGGGATGCGGTCCCACGGCTCAAAATGCAGCTTTCCGGATCAAAGCGCATCCTTCGTGGAGCGTGGTAAGCTCCCGGAGAAGCCCATCTCGATCCCTGCCCTCAACTGTGCCCCAGGAACAAAAGCCGAGTTTCCGAGTGTGCCCCCGAAGCCCTGCTCGGTCCAGAGCGCAGTGCCCTGTTTGGCCCGGGCCTTCAATCCGCGCCCCGATGCACCACTCAGTCTGAGGATCCGAGACCCCGTTGAAAGGCCTGTTCAGCCCGGCGGCTTCACACACATGTCCCAAAGGAGCTGCCTTGCGTGGCGCCTGACGCGTCTGCCCGCGCGCTGTTGCGCGCAGCCCCTTCCCCGCTGTCTCGACCAAGCATGCGGTGAGTGGCGAAGTGCGCAACCCTCGCCGTCGACCTGACCAGGTGCGTACACCCGTGCTGCCCGCGCCGCTATCTCCTAGCCATCCCGTCCCGCTGCGCGCTGGTGCGCGGTTCTCCCGTTAGTGGTTCTCCCGCGCGCGTTAAGGCGCGTGACCTCTCTCGCAGGTGGCTTCCCCGTGCGCGCAAAGGTGCGCGGCTCTCCCCCGCAGGTGGCTCTCCGTGCGCACGACTCTGTTTCCCTCGTGTGCGCAATGGTGCCCGACTCTTCCCAGCAGGTGGTTCTCCGTGCGCGCTATGGCGTGCGACTCACCCCCGCGGAAGGTTCCCCCACGACTCTGCCGTGCAGGTGGCTCTCTGTGCGCGCTATGGCATGCGACTCTGTTCCCCCCGTGCGCGCAATGGTGCCCGACGATCCCCAGCAGGTGGTTCTCCACGCGCGTTATGGCGTGCGACTCACCCCCGCGGATGGTTGCCCTGTGTGCGCGCAATGGTGCGCTACTCTCCCACGCGGATGGTTCCTCCTGTGCGCGCAAAGGTGCACGACTCTCTCTCGTGGATGGTTCCCCCGTGTGCGCGTAATGGTGTGCGACTCTCCCACGCGGATGGTTCCCCCCGTGTGCACGCAATGGTGTGCGACTTCCGCGCGGATGGTTCTCCCTGTGCACGTAATGGTGCGCGACTCTCCCGCGCGGATGGTTCCCCCCGAGTGCGCGCAATGGTGCGCGACTCTCTCGCGCGGATGGTTCCCCCGTGTGCTCGTAATGGTGCGCGACTCTCCGCGCGGATGGTTCCCCCCGTGTGCGCGCAATGGTGCGCGACTCCCGCGTGGATGATTCCCCCTATGCGCTCAAAGGTGCACGACTCTCTCGTGCGCCTGTCTGTCCGTGCTTCGTTGCGCCCTGGTGGCTCGTGCGTCTCGTCTCCTCGTGCGCCCGTCCCCTTGTGCTTGGGCCGTACGCCTGAAGTCCCGTGCGCCTGGCCCAGCATGCGTGAAGTGTCCTTGTCCCAGGCCCGATTCGGCTTAAGTACTCCGTCGGGCGCCGTCCGAAGCATGAGCCTCGACTCATATGTGCACCGAGGCCACCAGCGACTTGCAGCGCCCCGGTACCGATCCTGTGCCCGAGCCTGCTTGGGCCTTCGAAAAGCTACCGGCGGAGAGGGCCTTCCCGTAGGGAACTGGGCCCTCTGCAGCGGCCCGATACCATGGCTAGTCCCGAGGCTGGCTCAGGCCTACCCGGGCCTAGGCGGTCCCCACGCAGCAGCGATGCCGCTCTTAGGGGAAAATCCAGGCGTGCCCCGCAAGTGAAAATCGGACCCATCATTCAATTGGCCTAGCCGGGCCCCACGTCCTAGAGGGACCGCTCCTTCGGAGGAAGACTCAACCTGCCCAATGGGCCCTTTGCCCGCAGCGCCGGCCCACGTCATGGTCGGTGAGTCACGGTCGGATAAAGTAGGCTCCTTGATCGCAGCGTCGGCCCGCCTCATGGTCGGTGTGTCCCAGTCACGCGAAATAACGTCGAGCAAGGATACCGCCGCCCTGTTCTTCGGCGTGTCGTCCCACCGCATGGTTGGTCAATGTCGGTAACCCCATCGGTCCCAGTGTTGGCCCGCCTCATGGTTGATGAAGCCCGGCCAGGTAGATTACCGTCGAGTGAGGGTCTCGTTGTGTGCCCTCGGAAAGGAAGTAAAGGGCGACGTAGTATTGGAGCCGCCCGATAGCGGGACTTATGATATAAATAGCGCGGGGTTGCGTTATATTTAGCCTGCGCTAAAAATAACTTATAAATAGCGCGGGGTTGCGTTATATTTAGCCTGCGCTAAAAATAACTTAGGCCTACGCTAAAAATAACTAAGGCCTGCGCTAAAATTAACTCAGGCCTGTGCTAAAAATAGTCAGGCCTGCGCTAAAAATAGCACGGACCGGTACTAAATAGTGTCAGGCTTGAACTGGCCCAACTTTGGAATACTAAGGGTCGGCCCTTGTTTCGAAAATAAAACACCCCTCTTAATCATAATAAGGGGTCCAATCCCGTATTCCCCTTGACCATTTCGGGCCGTACTCTTCCCGATGCGGTAAGTCCGGTCCCAAGTGGTCAATTCTATTTTTCTCACTAGCCCTTGGTCCGTTTTCAGTACCGTTCGGACCGGGCCTTACTAATCTGGTCATTGCAGACGCGGTGGTTCAACCCAAAAGCTGTGATTTGATCTCCATGGGGCTGGACCGTCACGCCATCTTGCCCGCTGACTCAACCCAAGGGTCAAACCAGCGTGTCAACATTCTGCTGACCGTTACCATAAGCAGCCCTATGGTGCGGAGGCTGGCCGCGATGAGTCAACTATACGTTGACGAGGTGTGCCGCTCTCCGACACCGGACCTGTATTTTCCCGGATTTGCAGATATATCCCTCACGAATTACCCTCACAGGTAGGTCTCTCGGTTAGCCCTCAGCCAAATTAAATTACAAATATGTCCTACCTATAGTACAGCCTCGACAAAGTGAGGCTACAGGCGACCAGAAAACAGCAAGTCATTGCAGACCTACCCTCCCCCGGAGTGAGGACCTCCGAGCTAGGGGCGTAGGCGTGCAGAGCACCGAAGGGGTGCACCCTTCTGTGCTGCCTCATATTTGAGGATGACAGACTTGGTTGTCTTCAGAAGTTCCTTGCGAGTAAACCAGCGGTCCTCCGTATGCGACTGGTATAAGAACTTCACAAGGTACTCCTTATCTGGACCTATACCAGACTCATCCTCCACAGATTCGACCTCATACCCCTTGCCAGGGATAGGGGGACCGAATTGAGGAGGCCTGTCTGGGAATGCATCAGCTGGCGTAAATGGCAACAGCTTGGATGCATGAAAGACAGGGTAGGTTTGTAGATGCAGAGGGACGTCCACATTATAGGACGGTCCAAATGGATCAGCTCCCACTGTATCTAAGACCTGCCATGGACCCATATATCGTGGCAACAGCTTAGGCGAGATGTCCTCCTCTCGCGACAACTCAGAACTGAGTACCCACACCCAGTCACCTGTGCGAAAGGTAGAAGGACGCTTGTGCTTATTAGCCTGCTGAATCATAGCCTTTTGGGCTTTCAACAGGTTAGCACAACCGCACTCTATGTCCACACGGTAACTCCTGGTGAACTCTGCAGTTCCAGGTGTCAGTGTCGGGGTAGCCTTGTCGATGATATCATCGAGAGACTGCCGTGGTTCACGACACCAATGCAACCGGTAGGGTGTAAAGTCAGTAGAGTAGTGTACAGACGTGTTATACACAAGCTGTGCACGACTCAAATGGAGATCCCAGTCCTACTGATCTGGACTGATCACAGGACGTAGCAATTGGAACAGAATCTGGTTCATCACTTCAGCCTGACCATTGGCTTCAGGATGACGACCAGATGTCATATCCAATCTGGAAGGAAGGTAATCCCTGAAGTAAGATTGTCATTCATTGTTTCAAAATCGGGGATCTCTGTCACTGACAATAGAAGTGGGTGGTCCATGATGTGTGACCCACCTGTCAGTAATTGCCGCCTGAATGACTGGCACACGAGCCTCGGCTGGTAAGGGGATGAACTCTGCATATTTGGAAAACCGATCCACACATACCACGACCTGATGCATACCTCGTGGTGTAGTCATACGCAAATCAGTGAAATCAATCGATACTGATTGTGCAGGAGCATCAGGGATAGGTAGGGGTTTGAGTAGACCAAAAGGAGGTCGACGTACAACCTTGTTCCTTTGGCAATACTCACAGGTTTCCACATAGTGCAGCATGTCACTCCTCATCTCCTTCCAGAAGAAGCGCTGCGACAGGGCTGCATAAGATTTGAGGGCCCCAAAGTGACCACGAGCATCATGACACTCTGACATCAGAAGTGTCATCAGCTTGCGATCCTGGGGAATGCACAGGCGTTCCTCACCTCTGCTGCATGTGTACAGCAGTCCCGAGACCAGAGTATATCTTGGTTCAGAGGCAGGATCATCCTAAAGATTCCTCACAATAGGCCCAAAGATCTCATCCTAGGGCAGCAACTGGGCAATGGTTTGACGTGTCCTCTTTCCAAATGAGTGAGTAAAGGAGATTAGGAACAGAGCGTCAGGCCTACGAGAAAGGGCGTCTGCTACTCTATTGTAGCATCCCTTCTTGTGTCTCAGTTCAAAGTCAAACATGTCAATGAACTGAATGTAGCGAGCAAGTTTATCATTCAGCTCTCCCTGGGACTTCATCCACTAGAGGGTGGAGTGATCTGAAAAGATCTTGAAGTGCCTGCCCAGGAGAAAGTGTTTCCAATGCTTGAGCGCTGACACAAGAGCGTACAACTCTTTCTCATAGGTAGAGTCATGCAGCTTCTTGGTCTTGATCTTCTTGCTCATGTCCTCAATGGGCTGCAGACAATTCCCATCGTCCTACTGAAGTACCGCTCCTACCCCATACTGGCTAGCATCAGTAGTAAGCACAAAAGGCAGGGCAGGGTCAGGTAGCTTCAGAACAGGGGCACGAATCAAGGCCTCCTTGAGACGTGTAAGGACCTCCTGACATTATGATGTCCAAAGAAAGGAAGTGTCTTTCTTTGTGAGATCAGTCAATGGCGTTGCAATCGCAGAGAAGTTCTTGATGAACTTCCTGTAGTACGATGCAAGCCCCAATAAAGACCGGACATCACGAATGTTAGCAGGTCGCGGCCTGTCCTGAACTGCAGCAACTTTCGCTGCTTCAGGAGCCAACCCCTCTCCAGAAATCACGTGCCCCAAATAGACTACAGAGGGAACCCCAAAAGAGGACTTCTCCCTGTTGATCTTATACTGGTTAGCACGTAAGGCCTGGAGGACCAGAGTCAGATGCTGCGCATGCTCCTGGACAGAGCGACTGAATACCAAGATCTCATCAAGGTAGACAACTATGAACTTGTCCAGGTAAGGCCTCAATATGCGGTGCATCTCTGTTTGGAAGGTGTCTGGCGCATTGCAAAGACCGAATGGCATAACCAGGTACTCATAAGTGCCATACCTGGTCTTAAAGGTTGTCTTGTGGACATCGCCTTCAGCCATCCCAATCTGGTGGTAGCCAGATTTGAGATCGATCTTGCTGAAAATGGTACAGCCCTGCACCATGTCCAACAGGTCATCAATACGAGGAAGAGGCTCTGTAGACTTCCTCGTGATCTTGTTGAGACCACAGTAATCCACGCACATCCTGAACTCATCATTCCCCTTCGGAACAAAGAGGACTGGTGCCCCAAACTCAAATGCGCTGGGTCTGATCCAGCCTTTGCTGGTCAGGGTCTCTAACTGTTTCCTGAGCTCTTCAAGTTCAGCAGGAGACATCCTGTAGCCCGGCCCTTGGGAGGGACCGAGCCAGGTAGAATCTCAATCTTATGTTTGGTCTGCCTATGGACAAGTCCCGTAGGCTCCTCCATAAGATCTGAGAAGTTGTCCACAACCTGCTGAATCTGAGAGGGACAGGGAGCAGTCTCCACGTCAGTTTGTTTGACATAAGCCATGAACAGACGGGCGTGGTCAGTCTGGCGTGAGAATCGCAAAAACTTGCGAGCACTCATGCAATAGCAACTGTCGGCCGGATGATACTCGTCAGCGAGCATGCAAGGGCGATATACCCCATGCCGGTCAGGCAGTTCAACCCTAGGAATCCGCCAGTCGATCCTAGGATTGGTGGCACCAAGCCACTGCATAGAGAAGACAAGGTCAAAGGGAACATTAGGAAACACATAGAAGTTCAGGCGATGCCTGACTTCATCCTACTTGTCAAAGGACACAGGTAGGCCCTTGACAGCAGTGGTAATCTTGACTGTGGAGGAATCCCCAATGCGAACTTCCAAAGGTTGTCGCAATCTCACCAACCTCTGGTCCAAGTGCAGTTTGCTGACTGCCTTAGGAGAGATGAAGTTGCGAGTAGCCCCACAGTCTAAGAGCCCTTTGATCTTGGCTCCCAGGATGTAGGGTTGAAGCAGGATGAGTTCAGACTTATGCTTTTTCTTCTCCTGCAAGGATAGGAAAAGATCAGCAATGGTCTGAGCATCGTCCTCCTCCCACGTCTCATCCAATTCAGAGTCCTCAAAAGTAAAGGACCCTGATACTGCAACTCCAAAAATAGAAGAACCAGCAAGAGAATGTGAGATTCACCTCCATCAGAGAGTGAATCGACACTGGTGGAAGGAGCTGTTGCTTCCACCTCTCTCTACTCTACTTTTTTGAACTAGAGCTGCCTGTAGACCTGCGAGGCATGTTGGGACAGTCCTCGAGGAAATGGTCCCCCTCGCATCTCAGGCAGACCCCCTTATCCTTCCTCTTCCTCCAAACCCCCTCTTGGATCCTGAGTGCATGCCAGGGGAAGGTGGAAGGATCAAGTGGATCAGCTGGCCAGCGGACGTCTCGTGGTAAAGGTACTCTCTGGGCACCAGGGGAAGAGGCATGTCCCTTCCCTTTCCCCTGTTTACTGGTTGATGATTTCTGAGCTGGGGCCTTGCCCTTTGTTAAGCCCATCAAAACATCAGCCAGGGCAAGAACAACAAAATCTGCAGCAGATGATGATGCAGTCCCAGGTGGAGGGCTCCCACCCTGGGATGTTGCGTCACTATCTGATCCGGATGCTGCAGCAGCAAACAGGGCACCCTTTCTCCTTCTTCGCCCTTTGGAGGAGGGTCCCTTCCTTCCTTCAGAAGGTGCTTCCTGGACATGGAGTTTGGAATCCAAGTCCAGGGCTGCTCTGCCAAAGGACCACCAGTCCTTGTGGCCCTGAGAAAAAAGAGCAAGTTGGAATTGCTCAGGCGCTACCCTTAGGAAATGAATGAGCAGATCCTGCTTACTCATCTCCAACCCCGGAGTCAATGTCAAACTCTCAAAGGTGGAATACAGCTTGGACATGGAGCCATCAAACTTTTTCTGGCCCAGACGCATTATTTTGTCTACTGCCTTCCTGGCCTGCTCCTTGTCTGCAAACCGGTCCTGCAGGGCCTACAAAAATCCAGCCACCCCCAACCTCTGCGCCCAGTTAGCCATCTCCATACCTTGCTTGCCGGAGGTAGAGGTGCACCATTTCAGTGTTGATCGCTCCACGCGAGCAAGGATGGTTGACACCTTCACATCCTCATCACATTTGAACCCACTCAGGTAGGTTTTTTGTGCAGCGACCCAGTCTGCCACATCCACCTTTGGGTCCTCACCTGAGAACATGGGTGGCAGTGTCAGCTTAGGTCGCCGAAACTCAAATGGTGACGAGGGCTGTGAAGTTGTTGTTGATCTGGGTGTAGAGGGAGGAGTTGCAGGTCTGGATTGTGGGGTCTTTTGGGGGTCTGTTGCAGAAGGGCCAGGAGGTGGAGGAACAGTCTAAACAAGTGCAATCTGCAGATGTGTCAGAATGTTGTTCAACTGGGCAGAAATGTCATCCAGCTTTTTGGACAAAGATGAATGACTGGTCTCCAGACTAGAGATCCGGTCATCCCAGTTAGTAAAGTAGGACCGGTGAATATCATCCTGTAAGAGGATGAATTCAGCCATATCCTTGCTGACCTGACTGGTAGAACCGCTGCCCATGATCTTCTGCATGTCTGCAATTAAGATCTGTCTCCTGGCCTCTTTCTGAGCAGCCTCTTCTTTCTTCTTGAGCTCCGCCTTTAGATTCTCAACTGCCTGGGTCTGCAAGCGGAGTTTCTCCTCTTGGACCCGCAGTTCAACCTCTAAAGGGTCAGGAGGCACACGTGTTGCAGGCTGCACTTTCATTTCAAGCTTTACCTGGGGTGACTCCCCATAATTTTCACCTCCCTGAGGCACCGCTGCCTTCCCTGAGTTCGTCATTTTGCTCCCCACAATACAGATAAATAAAAACAAACAAACACTGAAGACAGAGCAGGAGGTAACAGGAATTGAATGTTCTCTGCAGTACTAATTCAATTGTTGTCATCTGCCTAGAGAGAGAAGATTGGTTAATCTGAGCAAGTGAGTGCTCAGTCTCAGCAGACCGCTTGAGGGTCAGGGTCAGTTCAGAGTCCACTCAGGCAAAAACCAATTTCACGATTTTTCCATCCCTGCCCTGACACAACAATTGCAAGCAATAATTGCAAATCCTGAATCAGCAACTGACAGGATGCAGTCTTGGACTAATTAGTGTTGATTGGCAATTAGACAGATCTCCACTGATGACCAAGATGCAGCGATTTACAGGGTGTCCTATTTTTAAACTTATCCTACTGACCTGAACACTGTATGACCCTGTATGCCATACCCTGGGTATTGCGAATTACAGATTTCACTGTAACTGACTCAAATCATCAAATCTGGATGTGCGATGATTTTCAACTGTCACCTGACAGACAGACCAATTTTCACTGTTCTAAAAATAGCCCTAGAATCGCCACACAGGATGGAGTAAGGAACACACTTACTTCAGGGTCAAATCTGAGGAAGATGCATGAAACCTTGGCTATGGCTGACTGGTCAACCCCATCTCGCCAGCTTCATCTCTTGACAGTATACAGTGTTCCCACGTACCAAATTGCCTCAAACTTGGTGATCCTGTACATTTCCCTGAGGCGCTTCAACCCCAACTGACAGATTCAGAGAGTTTAGACTCCCAGGTGCCAATAGCTGACAAAGTCAGTACGGCGCCACATCACCTTGTACTGCGCTGCATAGAAATTGGGGATCCTGACCCAATTCCACAATCGCAACCTCCTGGGATCACTTCCCTGATAATCGCCAACCTCCAGGTGAATCGCCAAGCTATAATTAGCCTCTCAGAGCCTTCCAGGCCTCTGAGTGTCAATCACCAACCACTCCTGCACAATCCCAGTCAGCAGTGAGTCACCCTCTGTCTGTTGCTTCTCGCCACACACTCACTACCATCACCCTTACTGACAACAACCCTGAAGATGATGAATCGCCATGAAACTCAACTCCAGTATCTCGCCAGATGATGATGGGTGCTCCAACTCATCAATCGCTCCAGAGTCTGGATCCAATCGCTCCGATACCAACTGTTATGATTCTGGTTGTTCGTTGCCTGAAGGCCAACACTCCTGCACATAGACTTCTACACATGCCCATACATACACAGAAGGAAGGGGAGAGGATAGGAGTATCACACCGCACAGGGAGAGATAGACACAACGAAAGGCTTGACCATGCGGTATGACAGGGTACACTGAAAGTGCAATTCACTCCACTCAATCCTCACAACCAGTCATAGAGAAAAGCCGAGCAGATCGCATCCAGGAAACAATGAAACGATGATAGTCCAAACACAGTATCACACTGTTATTAAACTCAGAGTCTCGAATTGTCAGGATAACTTCAGTACTACAGTGCACTGCTCAGAAATGAGCAGCGCTTCACTCCCCAACCCTGACTAGCACCCGGAACACACCTTGAGTCCCTGAAACATCAAGCGCCACCCAAATACAGCCTCCTAAGGGCAGCGCCACCCTGAAACAGGCCTCTGAGGCCAAGCGCCACTCAGAGGATGAAGAAGAAGACCAGCACCACAGTATCTGATGATGACGAAGTGTCGGGAAGCTTCCCCGGTGGAAGCCTGCAGCAGCGCCACCAAACCCTGACAAGATGACCCCTGAGGTGAAGAGGCTGCAGCTATGGCTGCAGCGCAAACCCTCTGGGACCCCACTCCGGAGGAGGGTCCAGCAGGGCACCAATCTCTCTCGCCTCCAGCAGACCTCGATAACCCAGACCTCTGTCAGCCCCTGCGTGCTGGCAGAGTACAGTGCAGGTCCCAGCTATGGCCTGCACTCCAAAGGTCTGGCTATGCCCGTCTCCTTCCACGCTGAGCTGTCACCACTTCCGGTTCACGCGTAGCGCAGCAGCGATGTACACGGTACCAACTGCCAAAAGCCCTGAACCGATGTGCCCATCCTACTTCTAGCTTACACCGACCTAGACCGGACTGACTGACCGACCGGTACCGTATCTGTTTTGGCCTCTCGGCCTCTACCGGACCCAGCTATAGGCTATAGGACCGTCTATCAGAATAGGCCCTTAGGGTCTGTCTGTCCTAGGGGTAGCCGGGGACTGCTATCCGCAGTTAGGGTAGCTGTAGGGAATCGAGTTAGTACCGGGCCTGTATTTTCCCTGATTTGCAGATATGTCCCTCACGAATTACCCTCACAGGTAGGTCTCTCGGTTAGCCCTCAGCCAAACACAATTATGAATCTGTCCTACCTATAGTACAACCTCAACAGAGTGAGGCTACAGGCGACCAGAAAACAGTAAGTCATTGCACATGCCTTCATCAAAGCCCAAGCACACATATGCCTTCTTAAAACCGACAGTGTCCTTCAGGACATCAGTTAAAATTGGAATGATGCGGAGAAGATTAGCATGGCCTCTCGTCAAGTAGGACATGCATAAATTGAGAAATGGTCCAATTTATTTAGAAAAACAGTGAAACAACAGGCGGCACACACATTTCCCAGGCGATTGGGAAAATTGTAACATTCCAGGTTCTTCGGATGAACAGCACTACGGCACCACAAAGGCTGGCAGGACCAGCCAAAAAAAGAAAAAAAAAGCCATGCTGGCACTTCAGCAAAGCTTGGCGGGCAGTTCTTTTCCACCATGGCAAAAACAGGCTCAAAGGTAATGGTGGTTTAAAAGCCACAACTACCCGCCATGCTCCAAGATTGTGTCATGTTCAGGACCGCCCATCATGTGGGTGTGATGACATGTTCCTTCTTTTCCCCTCCCTCCCTTTCGAGATGGGGGGTAGTGGGGTAGAGGGTGCGAGGAGGGGGGGCGCAGAAGGACCATCGAGGGTTTTTTTCCTTGCGCAGGCGCCATACTAATCTTCTCTATATATACTTGCAGTTTTCATCTGTATCTTTTCTGAGCCACTTGTGCTCCTAAAGCTATTCTAACGTCTTCCCAATCCTGGGACACTGAATCTAAGAGTCCTGGGCCCACTGGGTCACAACAGGTACAAAGTTTGGGTCTGGTGGGTGCCAACAGGTCACAGCGGCTTGTGTTCGGTCAGGAGCAATTGTGGTTCAAATTGGCAGAGTCCCTTTCCCTGCTATGTTATTCCGGCATGGCGTTTGAACCACGGCACTTCTGATCCTCTTTTTCCACGCACGGACTTCTGCAGCACACAAATGAAAAACGAACCAGCACAGGCGGATTTTTGTTCTTTCTTTGCCAAGCTCCAGTGGGCTGTGTCCACGCCCGCGCCGGAACAACATGGCTGGCAAAAGTACTGGCAGTTTTGCATGCTGTGTGAACGGGGTCCCGGCCCAGTGCACCACAATGGCTGGCTGACGTGGCAAAAATATTTTGCGCACCCATATTTGTTCCTTTGTTTTTGTGTGCAGAAGGGATCCCCGCCGGGACAAAGCGGCCCAGAGAGACTGGTGGGTAGTTTAGAACGCCAGTGGCTCCCAACCTCTCTTTCCCCATGCAGATTTTTGCGCAGCCCTGGGAATTCTAACCCATGGCCGCATGGCAGCACAGGTCAGGAAAAGTGGCCCAGCGGGACTCGTCGTTTGCAACGCCAGCGTCCCCCAACCCCTTTCTCCCCATGCAGATCTTTGGCCCGCCCCGTAAATCCAATACCGGGCAGTGCGCAATTCACCTGGTGCCACCAGCCTGTTTTGGGCAGGCACTCCAACCCTTTCCGCAGCCCCATGTTAACTGGCAAGAGTATTTCCAAGGGCTGGGCCAGCCCGCAGTCACTTCAATCCACAAGTTCCCAGCAATTTTTCTCCTGCGCGGCCGCATGCGCGCCGCAAATCTCAGGATAGGCCTACTGGAGCAAAATGGCTGGCAGCACCAGCCAAAAGAACACCCACACTGGTTCCATTTTTTTGGCGCGCGCTGCGTTTCGAGGCTCGGCAAGGGAAGGGTCAAAAGTACTGGTGGTTTACGCCAGCCTGCAATATCTGTGAGGACCACTTCCTAACTTGTGGGTGGGTATCAGGAGTAAAGCTCATGCTGTCTGCATCGTTCCAGCTCTGATAACCTAGCCGTAGTGGTAATTGGCGGGACGGAAATCAGGCAAGCAGGTTTCGCAGATGGACAGGCATGGCATTATTTAGGATGGCACCTCAAGACCGACCCTTCCCACAGCAAGCGTATTTACTGCAACAGGATTTTCTCAGGGGCAATATGCATCTGGAACACCAGTACATTTCTCGGCCATTTTTTCTCCATTGCGACGCGTTAACGCACCAAGAAAAAAGTTCAAAAGAAATGCACCGGTTCATTTTTTTTGAGTCGTGCAGGGCTCTTGTGGGCTCAGCAAACAGTGGTGGTTGAAGCCAGTCAGGGACTGTGCGGTAAACTTGTGGGTGGGTTGTCACCCTTCTCCCTTCAACAGGGGCATTCTATTTCCCCCGTCCCTCGTTCTCATTTCAATGGATCCAGCGGTGGCGGCAATTGACAGAAATATGTCGAGCATGCAGGTAGGTTTCTGAGACAGCGGCAATGCTCCAGGACATTTGACATTTATGTTGACAATTCCCGGACCAGATACCTTCTGACCAATCAAACATTTTGAATGTATATTGACCACACACAGCTCCAGATGCATTTAGGATGTTGTGCACTGGACCAATGCCCGAAGAGGCAATGCTCCAATGCCATACCATGTCGCATCTGTTGTCCTCACAAAGGCAGCTCCCCGACGTGATATCCATGCCATACGTAAGGCTTCTCTCTTTCGACTTTGAGGTGGGTCTATTTCTGGCAGCTCCCAAACATGAGATCCTTGTCACTCTTTCAACTTTTTTATTCGCACAGCTCTCAATCCCCACGCCCTCCTCTTCTTCTGCTGATGATTACTCTCAACCCCCACACCGTCCTCCTCTCCTTGTGTGGATGAACTGACTCTCCCAAAGACCAAGAACCCTACCAGATTTCTGCACAAAGCTACGAACTTCTTCAACGCTTGGTCAACACTCAGGGATCGCCATCCCACCCAAATAGGCAATCTTGCTCATAGCCTCGTACATAACATCATACCGACTGACGCTTGATCTGCAGCATCATCAGCTCACATCAACCTGCCTTACAATGCTATCATATATGCAATTTACCATCAGAAAACCAGACCCCAGATCTAGCATTATTTTATACCTCCAAAAGACCCATAACTAACGTACACAACGATGCATTACATCCAGACAAAATCGGCATTCAGTTTGAAATGACAAAAATCTGGAGACACCCTGAAGCTGTTGTTGAAATACAGACCTGTGCAATCAGACTCGTTCTCAAACACACTTTTCACACATGTAAACAGTAACGCAGCACACTGGCAACATGCGCCCACTCAAAACTCAGAGATATGGCTTTCAGATACGAGTTCACTCTCAATTGGCTATGGCGACTTCAGCGCCCATACATCTCACTGTTCACATACACTGGATCACCCTGGATATCCCACACGCATCACTCTAACACTCGAACACACACACACACTCACTACTAACTACAGCTATGGCAGCTGTCGCTGCATCTACCCTATCGCTATGCTAACTCCCACTCTCTAGCCCACTGCGTCCTCCGGGCTCATCTGCAGACCTCCTTGCACAAGTCGCTGTGGCAGCGCTTCCGCATGGCTCACGCAGGAATGAATGAATGG
>BFEA01000183.1:2336696-2385406 GCA_003427395.1 Chara braunii
GTGCAGATACTGTACACAGGTAAGCTGAGGTCAAGGGATCGACCCCTGGGATCTGCATGGGCTACTGCCAAAGGTGAAAACTGTTTCACCTGAGTTCGAATCCAGATGGAACTAGATGAATAAAATGTGGTAGTTCTGTATTACCTGGGGCCACTCAGTTCAACAATGAGATCTCAAAGCTGCCACCTTTTTCAGAAAAAAGGGAAAAGTGAAAAGGTTTCACCATGGCTACAATCCGGACGTCCGGACCGCCGTCCGGACGGTCTGGATTCAGTCCGGAATCTTGACGTCCGGTCTGGAAGGTCCGGATCTGGCAAATTTCGAGAAAAAAAAAAACAAAAAAAAAACGGTCCAGGACCCTTCCCCATTGAGGAGCCAAGCCCCCAAAAATTGTTTTGGCGGTTTTTCAGGCCCGTTTATGCTTTTTGGGGGGGTCCGGACATGCTCTCTCTCTATAGTAATTTATTAGACAACCCCAATTTTTTAATTATTAATAATTCATTACCTTTTATTAGTTTTTGAAGTCTTTTTTTAAGCTTTTTATAGTTTTTGACTTTTAACTCAAGTTCGGTTAGGAATTCTGACATGACTCTGAGGCAAAAGTGGTTTGCATTGTTATTCTGCCTAACATACTTTTTTTCAGATTTTTTTATTTTTATTTTTTTTTAATGGTCCGGAAATTTCCGGACCTGTCCAGACTTCCGGACCGTCCGGATCCCCCCATGTCCGGAGGTCCGGAAATGTCCGGAATTCCGGACGTCCGGAAACTACCGGACACGGGTCCGGTTCCATGTCTGGAAATGTCCGGGTCCGGGTCCGGTGTAGCCATGGGTTTCACCCAGTTGACCTGCTACTGCAGTCACAGAGATTCGACCTGTGCCCTAACCCTGTACATCCATCCCGTGTGCTGAGTGAGATTCAATCCCTAGACCTGTGCCCTAACCCTGTACATTGACGCTGTGTGCTGAGTGAGATTCGATCCCTAGACCTCCCCTGTACCTGTACATAGACCCCGTGACCTGAGTAGGGTTTGATCCCCAAACCTGTCCTACGGCTTAGGTTAGTCTGTAGTTTGGCCAGTAGGAGTTGATCCCTAGGTTTGTAGATTAGCAGCTAGGTCTGTTACCAATAGGCCTAGAGAGTCTGTTCTAGAAGTCTCTACTGAGTCTGTCGAAAGTCTGTAGAGTCTGTAGGTTCTAGAAGTCCGTAGGGTTCTGTAGGGTGGTCCAGCCACCATGTACCTGGGTAAGGGCTGCACGTGGGGAAGGTTCTGGAGCACGCAGACAGTTCCGCATGTTTTGGCCCAGAAGGCCAAACGTCTGGAAGCTTCCCTGGGCCACACGTTTTGGCCCAGGCCCACAGGTCTGGAGGCAGGGTCCGGGTACCTCGGAAGAAGTATAAATAAACAGGCAGCGTCCAGCCATTCATTCATTCACCTGTGTCGAGGGAAGGTTAACCGACCCCCCCATTTTTCAGGTCAATTTACAAGAAAACCATAAGGCCATTTCAAGCAAACTCCACACCAATGTATAGAGTGCACTTCTTACTAACATATTTATAAAAAAAAAAAGCACACACACATAAAACAGCAACCCAAAAGTGCATTTTCAGGCAATTTTGGCATGAAACACGTCATCCAAATTTCAGGATTTTCAGGCCTCCCAACAGCACAAATTCTAATAACCCAAATAATGCCAAATTTGGCAGACAGCAACCTTAAACCAAAACAAAAACAGGCAAAAAAACAAAAAAACAAAAAACCATTTTCAGGCAATTTTGGCATGAAACACGTCATCCAAATTTCAGGATTTTCAGGCCTCCCAACAGCACAAATTCTAATAACCCAAATAATACCAAATTTGGCAGACAGCAACCTTAAACCAAAACAAAAACAGGCAAAAAAACAAAAAACCAAGAAACCAAAAATTTGACCCCCAAACCCTAATTTCAGTTTTGGTCCCATTAGTCAGGAGCTGAAAATGGAGGTCCCCGTTAACCATTTGTGCCGCAAGTTGTGCAGTTGTTCAGATTGAGTTTCAGAAAAGTTCATCGTTGTTCTTGAGTTGAAAGAGTTCAGTTTGCCATCGGTTCTCAAGTGTGCATGTTGTGAGCAAGTCCAGAGTTGAGTCTGATTGCACTCATATCGGAGCTGGTACCCGTTGTCCACGCCGGCGGAGCTGCAGCACACAAGGAAGAAGGAAGAAGCCGCCATAGCTGGAGCTTGACACAGAGAGAGAGAGAGAGAGTGAGAGAGAGAGAGAGAGGAAGAGAGAGGAAGGGGGACGGTAGCCATAGCTGCTGAGTTCGGGGAAAAAGACCAACATCAAAAAGGGAGAAAGAAGAGACGCAGAGAGAAGAAGGAAGAAGACAGTGACGAAGAGGGAGACAAGATCAGCCATAGCTGAGGTGAAGGAGGAGGAGGTCCACCATAGCCGGGAGATCAGAAGGTTGACCGGGAGAGTTGACCGAGGTTGACCATAGGTGTTGACCAGGCATTGACCAGCGTTGACCGGGCTGTCCAGGGCGTTGACTGAGCGTTGATCGGAGCTGCCTAGCGCATTGACCAGGAGCGTTGACCGGCGAAGTTGACCAAGACCATTGACCGGAGCGTTGACCCAACTGGAGCAAGAAGACAAACGGTACTATCTTTCCAAGCCTGACCTATCCCTTACCCTGTGAGTGTGTACCTTCACCCCGGTACTTGCTGGCATAGAGTCTGTCAAGAACAGTCAGTCCTATCTCCCTGTCACTACTGTCTAGGGTGTTAGGACTCTGTGTGTGTGGTCATAGAACCGTGAGTTCAGTTCGGGTAGTGAACGATGTCCCCGAAGTAGAAGTAACCTGTTCGGTCTAAGTGTTCAGGTGTGGGATTGTTGTTAATTGTGCGCTGTCAACATGGTGATCCTTAGATTCGGAACCGTTACTACCCCCTACAGCAAAGAGCAGGAGGAGAGAGCTGCCGCCCTTCTGCGTGAGAAGAAGAGAAGATGGAGATGAGGGAACTAATCAGACAGGCTAAGATATTGGCGCTGCTGGAGGAGCAGGAAGCAAAGAAGAGGCAGATGGAGGAGGAAATGGAAAGATGGAAGAAGGAGCAGGAGGAGAAGATAACAGTCATTCAGGCGGAAGAAGAAGAAGAAAAAGAAGAAGTGGAGGTGGAAGAAGAAAGACCGCTAGAGAGGAGAAGAGGAGGAGGAAGCACAAGTAAAGACGCGGAGATTGCGGAAAGAGCGCAGGAATCGGCCGTGCATTTGGAGTCAGGGGAAGACCAGGAGGTTGAGATGACTGTACCCGAGGAAGAAAGAGAAGCAGCCGGGAGGCAAATTGAAGCAGAGAGGGATCCAGTAAAGAGAAGGGCGAAGGAGGAGGAACAACAGATGGCGTGGAGATACCGGTTATCCCAAGAAAGGGTCAGGCGATTGGAAGCGGCAGAGAGGGCGAAGAAGGACCTAAGAGCGGCGGAAGTTAGGATGGGGAAGATCCGAGCGGAGACTGAGCTAGCAACCAAGCTAGATACGCTCATCCAAAGTGTAGAGGCTTTATTAGTCGCACAGCGGGAACAAATGCAGTACGAACGCAGTCAAGACATCAAGATAAACGGGATACGCTCGGGGTTTAAGGACTTCGCGTGCGACATGATGAAACACCTGCTGACCGAAGTGCACATTGCGATTAATAAGACCCGAGAGTTTTGTACGCGCCAAGCTAGCGGCCCCTAAGGAAGAGGAGCCGGCCCCACCACGTCGCGAGAAAGTCAAGGTCCGATTTCCCAAACCCTTCAGTGGAAAGAAGGGTGAAGATTTTCATAACTGGGAGGCCAGCGTGCACTCCTATTTGTATCTGCAGGGAGTCACGCCTGAAGACCACACTTTGGTGGCCTTCCAGGCCCTTAGAGACGAAGCGACTAGCTTTGCTAGGTCGCTAGCCCGCACTGCCAAATGCGATAACGATATGGTTACATACTCCAGACTGACACCCCTCTCCGACTTCCTGAAAGCCCTCAGGGAGCGATTTTTTGATGTCATGTGGGGCCTTAAGGCCTCAGACAAACTCCAAATGATCCACACTCGCCAGTGGATAGTCCATGCGCTACAGTCCGCTATGGACAAACTGATTGCGGTTCCTAGGCATGGAGTCACTGATTTGCAACTCCTTAACCTCTTCTACCGTGCCCTGCCTGAAAATATTCAGGGACATTTCTTCTAGAAGAAGAATCAGCAGGGCATGACTTACGATACACTTGGTCAAGAGGCAGATGCATTTGCCGCCCAAGCGTCGCCAGTTACCACGTTCTAGCTCAAGGATCTGTCTAAGGGAAAAACGTGGAAGGGACGCACCATCTCAGGCCAAATCAAGGCCAAAGATAGTATGATCTTAACGATGGAGGAAAGTGGTGCAGAGGAGGTTCCCTACTCTGACATCGAGTGGGAACTAGAGGAGGAGGACAATAGCGCAGGCCAGGGGAGAACCTACGTTGCTGTCGCGGTGTCGGTCCACCTCCCCTCAACATCCGCTGGCCGATATCGGACAAGCAGTTTACGGCTCCCACCCCCGCTTGGTCTCCACAACGAGCCAGGCACAGCAACCTCGATTAAACCAGAGAGGACCGTGCAGTGTCCACAAAGAAGGAATGGGCAGTGTTCCAGGCCGGGCTCAAACAGTCGTCACCTTTAGGCCCGTTCGCACCGAAACTTCGTAACGCCGTCAGAAGAGGGCGGCCTATGCACCACCGCCGGTCCCGAGCAAAGGCTCGTGAACGGGCGGAACTTCGTAACGCGAGGGGACTTATGTCAGAGAGGCTCGAGACCAGCGGTCACAGGCGGAACTTGGCGACTGGGATGCTCTTCTTCAGCGAGCCCGTAGAGAGGCTCATTCGGAACCAGTGTATTCAGAGGGAGGCTCGTGGTCAGCGAATTTTGAGGAAGGCTCGTAGCCAGCGAATTCTGAGAATAACTCGGAACCTGTGAGTTTAGAGAAACGTTCGCAACTAGTGGATTGGGAGACAGACTAGGGACCCGTGGAAAAGCCCGTAACCCGTGAAATAGCTTGTGACCAGGGAGTTCAGAGAAAAGCTCGTAACGAGGGGAAAAAAAAAAAAAAAAAAAAAAAAAAAGCTCGCAACCAGTAATTCCACAGAAAGGCTTGTAGCCAATGGAAAGCTCGATACTCTTGGAAAAGCCTAAGACCAGGGAACTCCAAGAAAAGCTCCTAACGAGTGAAATCAGAGAAAAGTTTGTAGCCAGCGAATTCTCAGAAAAAACTTGAAGCCAGTGGTGAGCTCGACACTCTTGAATACGTCCGTGACCAGGAAACTTAGAGAAAGCTCCCAACGAGCGAAATCGGAGAAAGTTTGTAGCCAGTGAATTCACAGAAAAGCTTGTAGCCGGTGGACCGGGGGACTAAGAGAAAAGCTCCTAACTAGTGAAATCAGAGAAAAGTTCGTAGCCGACGAATTCACAGAAAAGCTTGTAGCCAGTAGAGCAGGGGACTCGAAGAAAAAAAACTCCTTACGAGTGGCTGAACATCCACTTGGCGCTCCCGACAAACCAGTGGATTGCGAAGCGCTCGTCCCACTCAAATGGGAAATGCCTGCACTGCGCTGTAGACTGCGAAGACATCCCCCATGTGTGGAGCGGCTGCCCCCCGCAACAGCAATTTTGGCAGTGGTGGAAGCAGGAGATCGGGGGAGATCCCGACCGGATGCCCCCGGACGACTGGGCTGACTGCCTACTCGTCGATCCGGCCCTTCGCAGCCCCCCTATTCGAGGCCAGTGGGCGTACGCTATTGAGATCATTAGAGCGGATTTTCTGGGAGCGGTTTGGGCACTCAGAACACAACTCATCTTCCAACAGCGCCCTCCCACCTTTGCGGCCCTGAGGGCGATGAGCCTCACCAACCTCCGAATAGCCATCGCTGCCGATATCAGAAGGAAATCGCCGACGGCGTGGTCGCTGCTCCAGCAAACATGGTCGCCATACTTTAAGCTCGTCCATATCCACGATCAGCCTAGATCTTGGGAATGGATCCCTGACGTGGGGATCGGCCTCCCGGAGGAATCACGGTAAGGGACAACCAGTGGCAACTGCGACCAGGCCTGATGGGTAGGGCGGGAAGTTGAATATACACCTTGTAGGATAGTCGTGGTAGGAGAGTAGAAATAGGAGGATGATAGGATGTATGATGACAAACTTTTTACGTTCGATCGATGCCATGGTGGAAACCTGTACAGAACAGGGAATACGTTGGCTAGAGTACTGAAACTGGTAAAGACGTTTGTGTGTGCCCCAGGCGGGTAAGGTACGTACTGTCTTCGACAGAAAGTGTGACAGCTGGTAGGGGCCGGATGGCCCCGAAAAGGAAACTTCTGCCTCGTTTGGAGGCGAACACATCAACCTAGGTAGCCATAGATGTTGGAACGGATGGAGACTCAATAAGACTCGTTGGGATGGTGGACTGATATGGCAACCTTCTCGGGGGGAGTGAGGGGTTTGCCTCTGGGCGTAGCAGGTTTCGCCGCCTCTAATAATCCCTTCTGTGGCTGGGTGCTAACGCTTCCCGGCAGAACGGACCTCAGCGGCGGCCAACCTGATTACGTGCCCTCGGGCAAACCCCGGCGCAGGCGCCATTGCCTTCAGGCAATGGCGAGACCCCCGTTACTCCTTTTATTGCTTATCCCTGTCTGTACTCTGGGACGCTGGGCCCGATTCCCAGCAGCTGTTGCTCCCCACCAATAGATTGGAGCCCTCCCCCCAGGTGCTACCGATGACTGCTCTTACCAGCATCGTTAGCACTATCGAGGGATGTCTTTAAAAAAAAAAATAATAATAATAATTAAAAAAAAAAAAATCGGGGAAAAGTTTGTAGCCAGTGAATTTACAGAAGAACTCGTAGCCAGTGGACCAGGGGACTAAAAAAAAAGCTCCTAACTAGTGAAATCAGAGAAAGTTCATAGTCGGCTAGCCCTTGACCAGTGCTTAGCGAGAAGCTTTCAGTCAGGCGGGGACTCGTGCTTAGCGATCCCAAGTGAGAGTGCGCCACCAAAGGCTCTCGACCAGTGAGCTTGTTGAGGAATCTCGCCTGAAACTGGCGAAGAGGCTCGAAACCCAAGCTCGAATCGACCTGGCCGAAGACCGGTAGCTTGGAACGATGAGATTGAGTCTCGACTTCCAGGAGGTTGTGTTCGTAGTGTCCGCTTCCCCACTTCCCAGTGCCGTCCTTCCCCTTTCTAATTACTTCGCCCCCCCCATTCCCCCTTCTCTTTTGTTTCTCTCTTCCCTGTCCTCTTTCTCCTTCTTTCTTGACACGGGAGACTTAGTGAAGGTGCGGCGAACCCTTCCGCGGTTCCAAAGCCAGTAGCTACTGACAACGGGGACATGCTTGGAGTCGCTGCGGGTAGCGGAGAGGGCGTTTCCTTTCTACCGGAGTGCTCGTCAGGTGGCTTCCCAGCGAAGAGGCGTCGAAGAAGTCCCTTGGCGCTTGACGAGTCGGATGTCGTTCCCCCCACGTATGCCCGCGATAAAGCTCGCCACGCCCTCTCCTCTGATCTTGGTGCCCTATTCTCGTTTCTCGACCTCTCTCTCCCCTCTCCCGTTCGTCAGGAAACGGCTCAGCTCGTTGCTCCTAGGCTACCTGGACCCCACGCCCGCACCCCGACCCCACGCTCTCGCTTGCCTTCTCTTGGTGCGAGGGCGAGCTATGGCGCGCGCTCCGAGGGCTTAGAGCGCCCGTGCCGTCGTGCGGCTATGAATGCCTTTGCTCCGCACCGGGCCGCGAGAGCGACCTGATCCGCAGGTAGAAAAAAAAAGTGCTCTTCTCTCTAGGCTGCCAACCAGCCCCCTCCTCCCTCTATCCCCTCTCTCGTTTGCCCCTTCTCTCGCTCGGCCCTTCTCCGAACGTCGTTGCTCTGAGCACCTTCGCACGCGAGCACTATCCTCATGCGCGAGGTGCCTCCTCTCCTTTGACCCCGCCGCTCTCCTCGAGCTCCCCACACTTCCTTCTCTCTCCCGCTCTGTTTCCTCCCGCGGCTTCTGCCTCTCTCTGCCTTCTCTCTTGCGTTCTTACGTAGGTCCGGAGGCGGGCGCAGCTTCGAGTCATCTAGTCGCTCGAAAGGTCGATTGCATGCGGCAGACTAGGCACGCCTGCGATCGCGTGTCGGTTCCGTGCGCTCACTCTCAGCTCGCCAATTACTCTCCCGAACAGACCGCTACACTCGTGCGCCTCCTCGTACCCAACGTCCCCAACCCCTTTTATACCTCCTATCTAAGAGCCTGTTGCACCTGGTTAGACTGCCGAGGTTCCAGCCCATTCTCAAAATTTCTCCTAATTTTTAAATTTCCCGCCCTGTCGTTCACCTCATCTTCCCGGATCCGCTCGAGTCTCCGAATTTTTCGATTTCCCGCCCTGTCGCTCACCCCATCTTCCCGGATCCTCTCGGGTCTCCGAATTTTTCGATTTCCCGCCCTGTCGCTCACCCCATCTTCCTTGATCCGCTCGAGTCTATTCTCCCCAATCACATTACTTTTATGAGACTATCATAGGATCTGCGAAAAGTGCGCTTCCTGCCTCACCACCTTTCCCTTCTTCCGTTTCCAAAATTCATCTCCCAACTGTCGATCCGTCTCCCCCGCTCGAACAGTGGCCTGCCGACTCGAAATCAGTCTTTCAAGAACCCACCAAGCTTCAAATTTTTCGTTTTCCTGCCCTGTCGTTCACCCCATCTTCCTCGATCCGCTCAAGTCTCCGAATTTTTTTATTTCCCGCCCTGTCGTTCACCCCATCTTTCTTTATCCGCTCGAGTTCATTCTCCCCCAATCACATTACTTTTCTGAGACTTTCCTATGATCAGCGAAAAACGCGTTTCCTGCCTCACCACCTTTCCCTTCTCCCGTTTCCAAAATTCATCTCCCAACGGTCGATCCGTCTTCCCTGCTCGAACAGTGGCCTGCCGGCTAGAAATCAGTCTTTCAAGAACCCACCAAGCTTCAAATTTTTCGTTTTCCTGCCCTGTCATCTCCGAATTTTTCTATTTTCCACCCTGTCGTTCACCCCATCTTCCTTGTTCCGCTTGAGTCTCCGAATTTTTCGATTTCCCGCCCTGTCGCTCACCCCATCTTCCTTGATCCGCTCAAGTTCATTCTCCAATCACATTACTTTTCTTAGACTTTCCTAGGATCGACGAAAAACGCTTTTCCTGCCTCACCACCTTTCCCTTCTCCCGTTTCCAAAATTCATCTCCCAACTGTCGATCCGCCTTCCCTGCTCGAACAGTGCCCTGCCGGCCCACAAAACTCCGTTCGTATGTAATCACAGTTTTCCCGATTCTCGCTTCCTCCCCGCTCAGACTGAGCCGGCTTCCCATCTTATTAGTAGCTTGTCACGAGGCCTCTGAGGCCTCAACCTGCGGCAATTCCCGAGGCGGCCCCACCTCTTTGTCAATGCTTATTCTACCAAGGCCACCGTTCCTTCTCTTTAGGATATAGTCACCGAGCGTTGAGCATGCGCAACCCCACTCCTCCTAACGGCCCTTTCGCTTCCTGATCTCTACCCACCCTGTTCCTTACATCGCTCCTGGCGGACCGAAAACGCCTCCCAGGCTTCCTCCCCTTTTACTGAGCAAATCGCCTCATTCGATCGGCTCAGGTCTTCAGGCCGAGCTTGCTCGTTCAAACCCCCCTCTTCCTTGGTTCTTCGGTTGGTCTGCTCTTATAGGCACGCCACCAAGGCCTGGTATCAACCATATCCCCCTGCCCTCCTTCGGGTCAACCTGGTAGTTGTGGTCAAAGCAAACACATGCGTCCTTGATACCCTGTTTCCCGAGGAATTCCGCCTTCAGCCCCAAAGCCAGCCACTCTCTTGATGCCCTCCATGCGTGGTGTCGAAATCTCATATTTTTGGTCCGCTCCTGGCCCGCTCATACCCTCGAGTCCACTGCCTTGTCCCTGCTCGTTCAAACGTTAGTACAGATCAAGAAAACCTCAGACTTTCCCAGCAATCCCGAAGATCTCACACACCCAGGCATCTAAACATGCAAAAAAAAAGAAAACACAGCAAAAAAAAAACGGTTCGGTGATTCGAGCGTCGTGGCTAGTAGACAGTCGCCCGACAGCGGCTGGAGGGAGGCCGCAAGGAGGACAACGGTCCGGCCCAAGTGGTCGGGCCCAGGGTGGTCGAGGGCAGGGCGGCCAGAGGGTTGGCGGATATGGCAACCGCCAAGCGGGAGGAAGGGGAGGTCCCCCGTCTAGCCCCCGTGTTCTAGTCAGTCACCCCCCAGACACGGAAGGTGGCATCCAGGTCGGTTAGACGTGGGTATAGATCAAAAGTTATGGCAAGAACGCATTAATAGTTCTGAATGCCTATTTTGCGGGGACCCGGGCCACATTATCAAATTTTGTC
Source organism: Chara braunii (assembly GCA_003427395.1). Lineage (NCBI taxonomy): Eukaryota > Viridiplantae > Streptophyta > Charophyceae > Charales > Characeae > Chara > Chara braunii. The sequence goes on from BFEA01000183.1 coordinate 2,347,090, forward strand.
CTAAGTATAGGGACCATGCTGCATCTGGGGCAACAAAAGACAGGCGCCGGTAGGAGTAGCAGCTGCCCCTACCTCAGGAGTATGTGGACTTGAGCGTGTCAGCGAAGTAGAGTCTCCCACTCCACATATTCCCGTGGCAGAGGTTGCAGGCAAGCGTCTAGTAAGTTGTCCAGAGATCGCTTGTGTTAGGGTCTTTTTAGGCGCTTAGTCGATGAACTGAGGGAGAGGAGGCAAGCCTGGGCCAAGATGAAGAAGGATAGTAAAGGACAGCTGATCCTTGCAGATGTAGAGATATTTACAGCTAGAGTAGGAACCCTCATAGACAGCGGGGCAACTAGGAGCTATATTAGTCGTAAAGCGCTGAGGAAGTTGAAGTTGAACCTAAAGGTCCTGCAACTAGACGAGCCTGTAGTCAGCATCCTCGCAGACAATAACAGGATGCGCGTCGAAGAGTATGTTGAGGGGGTCCACGCCTACTTCCGCCTGGAGAAAGATGGCAAGGTGGAGAAGGTACTGCACTCCCTGACCCTCCTTAAAGAAAAGAGTCTCCCGTTTGACATAGTTTTAGGCACAGATTGGGGAGAGGCATCAGGATCCACACTTCACCTCAGAGAGCATGAGTGTAGGTTCCCTAGTGCGCCAAGCGAAGTCAAGAAAGTCCGCCTGTTCCATGAGTCTAGGGTAGATAATCCCCTTGCCCATCGCTGCCTCAGCACTCCTGCATTCGCCAGGCTTGTGCGAAACGAGCAGCTTGAAGAGCAGGTGTTCGTGGCCTATGTTAGGCCAGTGTCCGATGATGTGTCAATTCTTATCCGTTACAAAGCAACTAACTGTGCTTCGGAGAAGAGGGCTAATGAAATTCTGCAACTCTTCAAGGGATGCTATGATACAGCATAAAATAAATGAAATTTATCAGCATTCATAATATTCATATTCATGTATATATCTTATTGATTTTTATTTTGTACTGATAGATATCGAAAGAAAATAACAAATTCTCTCTATTATCACTTTATATGTATAGATAAAAATTCTCTTCTCTTTCTTGTCTTATTGATTATTGATTAGATAAATAAAGAGATAAGAAGAATRAGAAAAAGGTTGTTAAAATAGGAACATAAAAACTATTCTATTATGAAACATTTTTCAAATAGTTCAACAATGTTTTTAACAAGTTTTAGAAATCAAATAGTTCAAAAATTGTGGATTACCTTGGAGCAGACAAGTCAGACTCACTGTTGGGATTTTGTGGGTTGCCTTATGAAGTCCTTTGAGTGGCCTTGGGGTGTTCGGTGCATAGCGTTGCATAAGAACCACCGGTATGTGCAGGGAGGCAAGCTGCTTTTCTAGAACTTGCAGGACTTCGATTCTTATTGCGGACGACAACAGAAAATGGCCATAATCGGAGCTCGTTTCCACAGAGAACGGACGTACACTAATCTTCTAGGTCCTGAGATTGCCTTTCTGTTCACTTTGAAAATCGAGTTTCGAAAGCGCGGTTTTCCAGATTAGTATTTTGATGATGCGCTCCGGAATTTCTCCAACAAGTTTTGCGGTATTTGGGCAGATTGGGATGAGTGCCTGACCGGATGGGATGTGGCCCTCCAAGCGAGACGGCATAAAATGAAAGTTGACCCACTCGGGGAAGGGGCACCTGGGGTAAAATTGATTGGGACTGTGTGATGTGATTGATTGAGGAAGGGGGCATTTGGGGGCAAAGTTGGGTAGAACAATCTTCTGGACTGATTTGGGTGGCAGATGAGCAGGCGGTACACTGATATGATATTTTTAGATGTTTTTGCGCTTCTGATTTTTTCGTAGGGTTTTTTYTTTTTCCTTTTTTCTTCTTTTTACTTTTTTTTTTTCTCTGTTTTCTTTTTCTTTTTCTCGAACACGGGGCAGGGTCTTATYTGGCGTSAGACAAGCACTTGGTGGCGGGACTGAGGTGCGARACTTCTGGTCTGTTCTTCCCTCCCTATCTTCTGTACAGTATCTGGCTCGGATCTGGTCTATTTTTTTTCTTCAGCTGATCTATCTTTCTAGAAACTCTCAATTGGAAACCGGGCTCTATTTTTGTGTCTATGAATCTGAACACTTTCTGAACTTTGGTTATCGATATCTACGAACAGTTATTTTGCTACTTAATACTTTTTTTCTATGCCTCGTCAGTCCCTCTTTCCGCGACACTCGAAGACCCCTGATGATTCCGGTTGGCGTCCGGATGAAACGCAGCGGAGGGTCGTTGCGCCATGTCAGTCCATTGTTTTTTTGTGGACTGCCTTTCGGCGGTTTCTAATTATTGTTTTTCGGTCGTTGTGGTCGCGTTCGAGAACGATTGAGTGTACTCACTCTTTATATCCTGGTTTTTTCTCTCCTGTTCTCCCGCCTTTTCTCCTCTCCCTCGCGAGACAATGAATGTTTATCATTTTTCGAAATTCGGGTGACTTTGTCAAATTCTCGTAACTCACGTGGTAACCACTGTAAAGATAGGACAACGGTTGAGTGGCTTTGTAATTGCCTACTGTAAGGATCAATTTTCACCGTTGACCCGACTCTTCTTTGCTTTACTTTTTTTCCTTCTTTCCTTCCTCCTCCCTTTCTTTTCTTCTTTCCCCTCGTAAGCACGTTGCCCATGGCTGGGCGAGGGAACTGTTTTACTTGCAGCTTACCGGGACACTTTTCAAGGGAGTGTAACCAGCGTGTAGGCTACTCATATGGGCGACCTCCGGTGGCAACAGGGGCCAATGCTCAACCGCTGCTGGCTTTGCCAGCACCTGCTACTGTGACGCCACACGCGGTGACGCGGATTGCCACTACGGCTTATGTGACGCAACCGGGAGGGGGCCAATGCTTTCATTAGCCGCGCGGAGTAGAAGGAAAAAGAACAAGAGGAGGAGGCACAGCGGGTAAAGAAGAAGCAGGAAGATGAGGAAACAACCAATACCGGGAAGAATTTGAGGCACAAATGGGGCAACGATTGGACAACCGATTGACGGTCCTTCAGAGTCACTCTTGGGAAAAGGTGGTAGCAAAGCAAGCACAAGCAGCGAAAACGAAGAACTTAGCAGACTACGAAAGGAGAATGAAGAACTGCGTGCTAAAATTAGCGATAAGGGCAAAACAAGTGAGACTGAAGTTATAGAGCAATTGAAGAGAGAGAATAAGGTGTTGAGACGCAGCAGGACTGAGGACAACAGCATGGGAAGAGAACTTGCAAGCTTACGAAGGGAGTTGCGCGAAGCTAGCGACAACCGAGCGAGTGTAGGGAAGGAAGAATTCGAACGAGAAATCGAACGTTTGCATGAAAAATTAGAGCTGATGCGTAAACAAAAGGTTGAATCGCAGGAGGAAACGAGGCAATGGCGTGACCAGGCTCTTCGTCCTGGTAACAAGCGTGGACCCATTGGGATGTCGACACCTGAGACCAGCTATAGGGCTCGGACAAGGCTGAGGGGTGAGGCGACCCTTGATGAGACAAGGAGAATACGTGATGAGCTTCGCAAGCTGAAGGAGAAGATCGACATGCAACGCTGCGATCAAGCCAACGTTGACCTGCTGAAGGAAAAACGGGCAGCTGCCGAATTAAAGCGCATGCAAGTAGAGAATGAGATACTCAGACTACGGGGAGAGATGAGCAAACTTTCCACAAAGCAAACGGTGGTCGAAACTCCGAAGGAGAAGGGGACTAATCTGACCAAACAATTGAACGAGGCTGCTACTGAAGTGCAAAAATCAAGGAGGGGGAAGGTTAAGGCCACCCCGAGACGTTTTTCAGTGGCAGAGAGTAGTGCTAAGAAAACCAATGACAGGTTCGTTTTCGTTCAAGACGAGAAGAACAGACTGAAGGCACAAAAGAAGAAGGGCCTCGAACCATTGTGTAGCAGCCGGCATCGAGTACAAGACTATTGATGCATCTGCGGAGTAGTTGGCGCAATACAACACGGACCAAGTGTTCGGCGGCCATAGTGAGCCAGATCCAGGGAACGCAGGTGTGGACGAGGCTGATGAAGGAGGAAACAACTTTACAACGGAGGTTGGTAAGTATGCTGACGTCCAGGAAGTTCCCTCTGATACTGCTTGATGGGACTTCCCGGATGTGACGAAGCTGTGGGGACTTGCTAATTGGTGTCGTAATCAACGGTCAACGTCTATTTCCTCTCTGCGTGATGCTAGTCTTAACATGTTTCTCCAGACTATCGTCCTTCTTCTTATACTATGTGGTGAGATTTCTTGGGCTGGGAAATATAAATCTAATCTGCTCTCCACTGCGCGGAATGAGGACGATCTCTTTCACTTCTCTGGCCTCTAGTCTATGTATTGATCTCTCCCTGGAACAAGCACGCTTATGTCGGGTCCACAGGTCGGTCTCTGGGTATCAAGAGGAATGAACATGCCTATAGGGCTTGTGATAAGGGCGTGATCCGACAAGGAAAACGGAATCACAGGTTATATAATTGGCTCTGGAGGTGTGGGCTTGGTCAATATGCTGCTCTACCTTTGTTCAGATTTCAACAGGACGACCTTCTTGATATAGAGAGATCTGTAATTTACCGCACTAAACCGTACCTGAATAGTAGGGATAGGCCGAGGAAGAGACGTAAATGCAGGTTGGGTAAACGTGAGAGGTTAAGACGGTAGGGAAGGCGTGTAAGTTGTAACTATTTGCGACGAGGGTCGAGGGAAAAACCCTGATCTGACGGGTAGAGGTGTTTATTTGGAGTTCGAAACTTCAGAAGGTGTGAAGTCCGCTATTTAAAAAAACTTCTGAAAGGGTGGCAAGAGCAGGGGGCGAAGGAACTGACAGTGCACTGTAAGGGAGGCATAGAACTGTTGGACAGTTGGAAGGTACTAAAACGATGCTATGGATCATCAATGATTGAAACCTGTTTGGAAGTGCCTATTGGAAACAGATACGAATTTGGATTTTAACGTGCTGGTGTTTTTTAACTGTAGGAATAGTACTGGGAAGTTGGTGGGCTTATCATGAGCTAGGTTGGGGCGGTTGGTGGTTTTGGGATTTCGTAGAAAATGCATCTTTGATGCCTTGGGTATTAGCTACAGCTTGTATTCATTCAATCATTTCATTTCGGTTGAATTCTTGGACCTGGACAGCTTAAGAAAAACAGGGAATGGCTGAAGTCAGGGATAACCGTTGTTTTCAAGTCCGTCGTGTTTTTTTGTGTGAAGCTGGTGTGCTTGAAGCCCAAGCTAATTGAATTCCTTAGCATCCCTGTTTCTCAACGAGAGTTGGTAAGTTGGGATCTAGATGCTATAATAGGACTGTATGCGGGCATTAGAAGCTTCTCTGGAAAAAAAACACGATACAGTTTGAGGTGCCTTCTGTCTGGGGCAATTAGAAGCAGATTTTGTATTAACATGAGGGAGAAGTTGGTTGTTCGGGTAACATATGATGAACGACTGTCCAAATACGGTGTTAGGAAGTTGTGCGCTGATCTGATTGGGACACTAGATATCGAGAGAAGTTGGCAAAGCTTGCTAATTCGGCGAATGTGTATGGTGCGGCTGAAGAATCGCAATATGGGCGATTTGCTATATAACTTCAGACCCGAGGCCAAGGAGGTGAAAGCACATTGTTGCTGTCAAGACTTTGACGAAACCTTTTTGAGGATTCTCATGTCTACTTCCGAACTTCGGAGTCTTCTTTTGTCCCGGACTTTCTGAAAAATGCACAAAATATTCCATCTCCGTCGTATAGTACCTCAGTTAGGAACTTGAAAAGGATGGTTTGCATGTCTTTTGAGAAAGTTTCTTCTTTGCCTTCCCTGAATCGGGGATTTTTCAAGCGTGAACTTGTTGACTAATGCTTCAATAATACAATACCTGTTGTACGGGCGCAAGGTTTCTGATGTAGATACGATTCTGAAGTGGAGGGAGAAGTTTGGGAGGATGGTTGTCTGCCCCATCGACCATAATCCTAGGGATTCATTGGTTTGCTGCCCGATGGTTTATCGTGACGGGATGAAAAAACTGTTTTTGGTAAACCCCGGGCTCCAGTTGTGCACTGCGGATGAGAGGGAGGTAATTTGCGAAACTAAGAGGAGGTACGTCGAAAAGGGTTTTCAACGATTGGGTACTTGGAATGATAAAAGGAAACTTGGGCAGGCATACACAATTCCTAAACATAAGGATATTAGGAAGTGGCGCCCGATTTGTCCAACATTTTCGGAATGTGGGGTTCTGGCTACTAAGCGGGTGACACAGGCACTGAACCAGATGTTGTGGGAGCTACCGAAGGCATCCAATTTCAACCTTAGAAGTGTCGATCTCCTGGCAGACACTCTGACGTGCTTTAATAAAGAACCGAAGAAGGGGGATTGTTTTCTAACTGCTGCTTTTGATATAAAAGAAATGTTCTGCAACTTACCGCATAAGGCAATCCTGGAGGCTGTTGCCTGGGTTATTGACTGTTGGATGTTGAAAGATTTTCAGGGGGTGCTTCTTAGGACGAGAGGGAAAGGAGCACAACTGGGTTGTGGAAAGAAGCAAGAAGGGTGGATCAACATTACCTTGGCACGCATTTCGGAGTACGTGTTTTTTTATTTAGACAACACCTTCGTGATGGCATGTGGTAGGATTTTGAGGCAGCAGATCGGCATTCCGATGGGAAAGGCTTCTAGTCCTGCACTGGCGTGTCTACTTTGTACGCATAATGAATTCATGTTTTTGTCCTCCCTCGGTGGTGATCGACAACTGACTAACGGGATAAGGGTAGTCGATGATGTGTCAATTCTTATCCGTTACAAAGCAACTGACTGTGCTTCGGAGAAAAGGGCTAATGAAATTCTGCAACTCTTCAAGGGATGCTATGATACAAATTTAACCTTGGAGCAGACAAGTCAGGCTGACCTTTGGGATTTTGTGGGTTGCCTCATTAAGGTCTTTGAGTGGCCTTGGGGTGTTCGGTGCATAGCGCTGCACAAGAACCAGCGATATGTGCAGGGAGGCAAGCGGCTTTTCGATAACTTGCAGGACTTCAATTCTTATTGAGGACGACAACAGAAAATGGCCGTAATCGGAGCTCGTCTCCACAGAGAACGGACGTACACTAATTTTCCAGGTCCTCAGATTGCCTTTCTGTTCATTTGAAAATCGAGCTTCGAAAGCACGGTTTTCCATATGAGTATTTTGATGGTGCGCTCCGGAATTTCTCCAACAAGTTTTGCGGTATTTGGGCAGATTGGGATGAGTGCCTGACCGGATGGGATGTGGCCCTCCAAGCGGGACGACATAAAGTGAAAGTTGGTCCACCCGGGGAAGGGGCATCTGGGGTAAAATTGATTGGGACTGTGTGATGTGATTGATTGAGGAAGGGGGCATTTGGGGGCAAAGTTGGGTAGAACAATCTTCTGGACTGATTTGGGTGGCAGATGAGCAGGCGGTACACTGAGCCTGTCTCTTATACACATCTAGATGTGTATAAGAGACAGTTTTTCTTCTTTTTACTTTTTTCTTTTCTCTGTTTTCTTTTTCTTTTTCTCGAACACGGGGCAGGGTCTTATYTGGCGTSAGACAAGCACTTGGTGGCGGGACTGAGGTGCGARACTTCTGGTCTGTTCTTCCCTCCCTATCTTCTGTACAGTATCTGGCTCGGATCTGGTCTATTTTTTTTCTTCAGCTGATCTATCTTTCTAGAAACTCTCAATTGGAAACCGGGCTCTATTTTTGTGTCTACGGATCTGGACACTTTCTGAACTTTGCCTATCGATATCTACGAATGGTTTTTTTGCTACTTATACTTCTTTTCTATACCTCGTCAGTCCCTCTTCCCGCGCCACTCGAAGACCCCTGATGATTCCGGTTGGCGGCCGAATGAGACGCAGCGTAGGGTCGCTGCGCCATGTCAGTCCATTGTTTTTCTGCGGACTGTCTTTCGGCGGTTTCTAATGATTATTTCTCTGTCGTTGTGGTCGCGCTCGAGAACAATTGAGTGTACTCTCTCTTTATATCCTGGTGTTTTCTCTCCTTTTCTCCCTCCTTTTCTCCTCTCCCTCCTTTTCTCCTCTCCCTCGCGAGTCAATGGATGTTTATCGTTTTTCGAAATTCGGGTGACTTTGTCAAATTCCCAGTTTCCGATCAGCCTAAGGAGGAAGAAAAGATCCATCCTGCTATTGTCAGTCTGTTGGAAGAATATAAGGATCTATCTGAACCACCTTCGGGGGTAGTCCCGAGACCGATCCAGCACCGCATAGAAATAGAACCTCGCAGTAGAACGCCAAAGGGGGTAGTCTAAAGGAGCTACACAGACAGTTAGATGAACTCCTAGAAAAAGGATCGATTTAGCCTAGTTCATCGCCGTTCATCGCACCTGTTCTGTTTGTCCCAAAGGAGGACGGAGAGTTGCGCATGTGTATTAACTACAGGGGACTGAACGCCATCACGATTTAAAATGCAGAGTCATTACTGCGTATAGATAATTTACTAGATCGAGTTCAGGGGTGCAGATATTTCTCGAAGATAGATCTAAAATCAGGGTACCATCATATATAGAGGTGTACCCCGACGATCAGTATAAGACGGCGTTCAGGACAACGTATGGGCATTACGAGTTCACAGTGATGTCATTTGGACTTACTAATGCACCCGCAACATTTCAGCGTTGTATAAACGACTTCTTTAGACCCTGGCTAGAAAGGTTCGTCGTAGTTTACCTAAACGATATCCTAGTGTTCAGCAAGACCCTCGAGGAACATGAGGGTCATCTACGACAGATTCTAAGTAAGCTCAGAGAGTAACTTTAAGATTAACCCGAAGAAGTGCGAATGGGCCAAGACACAGGTCCTTTACCTAGGCCATGTTGTTATGAACTTGGTTATCTGAAAATTTTCTCCCCACTCACACACAAGGTATCTCACACATGCCCATACATGCACAAGACAAAGGGGAGGAGAGACAGAGTCCAAACTGTACACAGACCAGAGATAAGCAACGGAATAGCAACCATGCACAAATGGGGAGAATACACAGTGTTTTTATCTCTCTGACAAACTCCCAACAACCAATCACAAGATGATACTGCGAAGATCACAATCGGAATATAACACTGATTATGAGCCAACTCAACGCAATTAACCCCAATTATCGTTACAGAGTTCAACCCAGTGTCTCGCCACCTCAGTACCACACACTCCACCCACTACTCTACTCTCAGACTCCAGCGCCACACTGAAACAGCCTCCCAAAGGCCGACGCCATCCACCAAAATGAAGATCATGAACTGCGATGTAGTCCTCAGTGTCGATGAGTCACTCTGACGACGAAGGAGGCAGCTATGGCTGCCGAGCTGCTACCATGGCAGCAACACCCACAAGTACCCACCGAAGAGCCCCTGTATAGCCCTGCCTGACGCAGATACCCCCAGAGGGTAGATGCGCTGAGACTGGCCTCAGCTATGGACGTCTCACTCAGCCGGCTATGGCTGCCTCACTCAGCTGAAGCCTCAGATGCCGCTGCAGACTTTCAGCGCTGCGAAATTCCCTTGGCCATGAACGCGGTAACGCGAAAATGAAATGTCAAAAGCCCTGAATCGATGGGCCTAACCTATCTATAGACTCTCTAAACCTAGATCGGACTGACTGACCGACCGGTACCGTTGTTGTTTCGGCCTCTACCGGACTCGGCTATAAGCTATAGGACCGTCTAACAGTATAGGCCGCTTAGGGCCTGTCTGTCCTAGGGGTAGCCCGGGTCGGCAATGCAGTTAGGGTAGCTGTAGGAATTCGGTTAGTACCGGGCCTGTATGTTCCCGGATTTGCAGATCTGTCCCTAACGAATTTCCTTACGGGCAGGTCTCTCAGTTAACCCTCAGCCAAATGAAATTATAAATCTAACCTACCGGTTAGTGTACAGCCTCGCAGTCAATCTCGACAGCATAGACCAGCAAGTCATTGCAGGCTTACCCTCCCCGGGAGCGAGGACCTCTGAGCTAGGGGTGCAGGCGAGGTGAACGACGAAGGTTACCCTTCTGAGCCGCTTCATACCGCAATACAATAGACTTTGTTGTCTTGAGCAAGTCCTTCCTATAATACCACCGATTCTAAGTCGGGGGTTGGAAGGCAAACTTGACAAGATACTGTCGGTCGGGGCCAGTGCCCCACTCATCCTCAATGGATTCCACGTCATATCCCTTACCAGGGATTGGTGGACCCCATTGAGGGGGCCGATTAGGGAATGCATCAGCTGGAGTGAAGGAGAGCAGCTTAGATGCATGAAAGACCGGATAGGTACGTAGATGCAGAGGGACGTTAATGGTATAAGACGGATCAAAAGGGTCTGCCCCTACTGTATCTAACACCTGCCATGGACCCAAATACTTAGGCAGCAGCTTGGGAGAGATATCCTCCTCCCTCGACAATTATGAACTGGCTACCCAGACATAGGCACCAGTACGAATGGGGGAAGGTCTGCGATGGCGATTGGCTTGTTCAATCATTACCTTTTGGAATTTGAATAAGTTCGCTCGCGCTCTTTCCACATCGAGACGATAGCGTCTGGTGAACTCAGTTGTGTTGGTGTCAGATCTGTCTTAGTCTTGTTGACGATATCATCGAGAGGCTGACGTGGCTCACGTCCCCAATGTAATCGATATAGATTGAACCTAGTCGAGGAATGAACAGACATGTTATACATAAGTTGCGCACGAGCCAGATGGAGATCCCGGTCTTGTTGATCTAGCGAGATGACAGGACGTAGTAGCTGGAACAGGACTTGGTTCATCACTTCAGCCTGACCATTGGCTTCAGGATGTCGACCAGAGGTCATGTCCAAGCGAGAGTGCAGATAATCCTTGCAGTAGGACTGCCACTCTTCGCTACAAAATCAGGGATCTCGATCACTGACTATGGAAGTGGGCGGCCCATGGTGAGTGACCCACCTCTAAAAAAAGGTTGCTCTCGCAGCCGAGACCCTCGTCACCTCTTGTAAGGGGATGAACTCTGCGTATTTGGAAAACCTGTCAACGCAGACCATGACCTAACGCATGCCACGAGGGATGGTCTTGCCTAAATCAGTGAAGTCAATGGACACAGACTGAGCAGGACCATCAGGTATGGGTAGGGGTTTGAGCAGTCCTAGAGGAGGTTTCCGTTGAACCTTATTCCTCTGACATAGCTCACAGGTTTTCACATAGCGCAACATCTCACTCCGCATCTCCTTCCAGAAGAAGCGCTGCGACAAGGCTGCATACGACTTTAAGAACCCAAAGTGTCCACGCGCATCATGGCACTCTGACATCAGCAGTGTCCTCAACTGCTGATCCTCAGGAATGCATAAGCGCTCCTCCCCTCTGTTGTAGGTATACAGGAGATCTGAACTCATAGCACAGCCGGGTTCAGAATTGGGATCAGCTTACAAATTCCTGACAATGGGTCCATAAGTCAGGTTCTGAGGCAGTAAACGAGCAATGGTCTGACGGGTCTCCTCTCCACAGAAATGAGTAGAGGAGATCAATGCAAAAGAGTCAGGCCTACGAGAGAGGGCATCAGCTACCTTATTGTAGTAACCCTTCTTATGCTCCAGTTCAAAGTCAAACATGTCAATGAACTGAATGTATCGTGTCAGCTTATCATTCAACTCTCTCTGGGACTTCAACCACTGCAGGATGGAATGATCTGAGAAGATTTTGAAGTGTCTTCCAAGGAGAAAGTGTTTCCAATGCTTTAGGGCACTGATAAGAGCATACAACTCTTTCTCGTAGGTGGAGTCCTGAAACTTTTGGGTTTTGATCTTTTTGCTCATGTACTCCACGGACCGTAGTCCATTCCCATCATCCTGTTGAAGTACTGCCCCAATGCCATACTGGCTGACGTCAGTGGTCAGGACAAAAGGCAAAGCGGGATCAAGTAACTTCAATACAGAGGCACGAGTCAAGGCCAAGGTCATCTGACAGTGAAGAGACCAAAGAAAGGGAGTGTCTTTCTTTGTGAGGTTAGTCAGGGGTGCTACCATTGCAAAAAAGTTCCTGACGAACTTTCTGTAGTAGGAAGCCACACCCAAGAAAGATCGAACATCTCTCACTGTCTGAGGCTGTGACCACTCCTGAATAACAACAATTTTTGCTGCTTCAGGAGCTAGACCTTCTCCGGAGATTACATGACCCAGATAGATAACAGAGGGAAGCCCAAAAAAGGACTTTTCTTTGTTGATCTTATACTGACTGTCACGTAACGACTGAAGAACGAGAGTCAAATGCTCTGCATGTTCCCTGGTAGTTTTGCTGAATACCCGGATATCATCCAGATAGACAACCATAAACTTATCCAGGTAAGGCCTGAAGATGCGGTGCATCTCTGTCTGGAACGTGCCAGGTGCATTGCAAAGTCAAAATGGCATGACCAGATACTCGTAAGTACCATATCTGGTCTTGAAGGTTGTCTTGTAAACATCCTCCTCTGCCATCTCAATCTGGTGGTAGCCAAATTTGAGATCCACTTTGCTGAAGATCATACATCCCTGGACCATGTCCAGCAGGTCGTCGATCCTAGGAAGTGGCTCAGTGCTCTTCCTAGTGATCTTGTTGAGACCCCTGTAGTCAATGCACATCCTGAGCTCGCCGTTCCCTTTGGGCACAAAAAGAACAGGCGCACCGAATTCAGATGTGCTGGGTCTGATCCAGCCTTTGCTGGTCAGGGTCTCAAGCTGTTTTTTTAGCTCCTCAAGCTCAGCAGGGGACATCCTGTAGATGCGGCCCTTGGGAGTGACCGCCCCAGGCAGCAGCTCGATTTGATGCTTGGTTGGCCGGTTGGGTAGTTCAACGGGCTCCTGCATCAGATCAGCATACTAGTACACTACCTGCTGTATATCGGGACGACAGATAACAGTGGGAGCGTCTGTTTGCTTGACCAGAGCTAGGAACAGACGCTCATGGTCATACTGGCGAGAGAGAGCATAAAACTCTCTCGCTCTCAGGCAGAAGCATGAAGTCTTAGGCTGATGTTCAGCAGCAATCATACATCGTTGATACACCCTCTTGCTGTCAGGCAGCTCAACCTTGGGGATCTGCCAATCGATCCTTGGGTTGACTGCTTTCAACCACTGCATGGAGAATATCAGATCAAAGGGTAAGTCGGGGAAGATGTAGAAGTTCAGACTATGTCTGACTTCTCAAGCACTGACGAAGGTAACAGGGATCCTCCTCCCTGATGGTAAGAACAGTGGAGTCACCTATCCTGACCTGCAGCGGTTGCTGCAACTGCACAACTTTCATGCCCAAATACAACTTGACTGCAGTGGGGGACATGAAGTTTCTGGTGGCACCACAGTCCAGCAGCCCCTTGATTTGGCTGTGGTTTATCAGGTGCCGAAGCAGGATGAGATCAGATTTGCTTCGCTTTTGTTCTTTCAGATGAAAGAAAAATGCAGCAATAGCCTGAAGCTCAGACAGTTCCGCTTCCTGATCCGGGTCAGGACCCTCATAACAGAAGGATGCTGCCCGCGCAGTTCCCACACTGGATGGTCACAAAGAGTCTCAACTAAAGCTGCTGCAAGTGCATTGCCATCAACAGATACACAAGCAGCACTGGAGGGAACTGCAGTCTCCAGGGGCAGCTTCGGTTTTTTTACTGAGCTGGACTTGGCATGTAGGGACAGTCCTTGAGAAAGTGTTGACCCTCACACCTCAAACAGACCCCTCTCTCTTTCCTTTTTCTCCACACTCCCTCATGCATTTTCAGATCACGCCAGGGAGAGTGTTGGGGTTCAGGGGGTCTGTTGGAAACCGGACGTCACGTGGCAGGTTAGGGCGCCGAGCAGGGGTAGAAGAGTGACGTCCCTTGCTCTTCCCCTGGCTGCTGGAGGCTGTGCTGGAGGAAGACCCGACCTTCTAGAAGACTCCCAACGCAGCCTGCAGCTGCTACATGGCTGCTGCAACAACTGAAACAGCAGCTGATGCAGTCCCATCTGGCGGTTTACCAGGCCGGGATCCTGAATCAGAAGTTGTTTCAAACCCTGCATGTGCAAAGGGCCGCTTTTCCCTTTCTACCACCCCGAGGGAAAATGCCTCCCCTCCTATCACTGGAGGGGGCCTGAACATGGAGCTTTGCTTCCATACCCAGGGCTGCACGACCGAAAGCTCTCCAATCTTTGTGTCCTACGTTGTACAAAGCAACAAAAAACTTCTCAGGCGCAGGCCTGCAGAAGTTTGTTAGCAGATCATCATCCGACATGATCAACCCAGGGGTGGAGGTCAACTGCTCAATATCTGCAAACACGGACTGCAGAGTACCGCTGTAGCGCTGTTGACCCAGACATGTAATCCGATCAGCAGCCTTGCGGGCCCTCTCCTTGTCTGCAAAGCGTTCCTCCAGGGCCTGCAGAAGTTGTCCCACTCCCAAGGCTGAAGCCCAATCCTCCAAGGTTTGTGACTGGCCGCTGGTTGTTGACGCAGCCCATTTATGGGTTGGGCCCTCCAACAGCCCTACAACGGTGGCCACTTTCTGTTGTTCTGGGCACACGAAACCCTTCAGATAGGCCCGGGTTCCTACAGCCCAATCCCCAACATCAGTTTTGGGGACATCGCCCCTGAACTTGCTGGGTGCAGGGATCTTGGGTCCTCTCTGATCCCCTGCAACAACAGCAGCAAAAGTGGGAGGAGGTTTGACTTTAGCCCGGGAGGAGGTAAAGTGAGATAACTTGTGAGAACCATAAGAAGAGGAGGGAGGTGAAGAAGGAGGGGAAGACGGTTTAGGTTTGAGAGGGAAAGTAGATGGTACCACAGGGGCAATCAAGCGGGCTGCTGTCAACTGAGCAATCAAATTCTGGATGGCATCCAGGATCTTCGACTGCTGAGTCGCCCGATCGCCTACCCTGGTCTTCGACCGCTGTATACGATCATCCCAGTTAGTAAAGTGGCTGGTTGTAGTCTTATTTTGGAGAAGTACCAGCTCAGCCAAGTACCTTGTCCACTGCGCTACCCTCTCATCTGAAACAGTCTTCTCAGCTTGCTGCAATAGAAACTCTTTACGAAAGGCATCTGTTGCAACTTCCAATTCAGCTGCCTCTTGTCTCTTCGCCTCTGCGAGCAGCGCCTGTTGCTCCCGCAATTTTTCCTCAATTTTTCTCTTTCGTCGCTGCGCAGGGGTCAGAGGAGGAGGGAGAGGAGTAGAGGGGGAAGGTTTCCCTTCCTCCTTTACCACAACTTCTATTTGCCCCTCACCCGATTTAGCAGTGTTAGTCATTTTCCCTTTCAGAAGCAATAGACAATAGGTTAGGCAGCAAGAGATGCAGCGATTTACAATCCACTCAGACACTCGAAAATCACTGCAGCATCGATTCACATGGTAAGGTGGGCTAGTAGGCACAAGCGGTTAGGGTTAGAATACAATCCCTGGGATCAGTAATCAGGCAAACTGAAGGTCCAGTAAAATCATTCACTAACGATTTCCTATACCTGACACTGAACCATCACTGAAGTTAAAACAGACACTCTCAGTAGATTCCAGAGATCAATAACATTCCAGAGCCCATTAAAAAACAAAGATACTCAGTGGTAGATACAAATACAGACAAGAACCAACCAGAACAGGGCAACAAGTAGTAGCGATGCAGTAGACTATACCCTGACAGCCCTGAACTCAAATTTCGCCACTATTCACATCAACCGAAATACCCACTGGCACAACGATTTTCAGTATTTCACTGTAACTACTCAAACACACTGATTCTGGGTCAGCGCTTTGGCAGGAATGTCAAATACTGAATTGCGATTCACCCTAGACTGACAAACTTGAATTCTGACGGACATAATCTGACGGACATAATCTAAGTTTTGACTGACCCTAGCTAGCACAGGTCAAAAATAGATTCAACGCAAAACTAAGATTCACAGTATTACTACTTTTTCTGTACAGAAGTCACAGAATGATCATACAGGGTGCAGCGCAATACTGTCATACAGTCCCAGAACAATTTTGCGTCAGAACAGGTCAATAAGTGGGAAGATATGAGTCAGGGTGAGGAGGAAGAAGATGACTATGGCTGTCTTGCAGTCTGATAATTTCCAAATTGAGAATCTATTGACAGACATACCAGCAATTCAGACTCTACTGACAGTAAACTAATCGCTACTCAAGGATTCACACGGAACACACTCACTTGCAGTGTTTGCCCCAGTGGATGATGAAGTTCTGGCTATGGCTGACAGAACCCTGATCTCGCCACTTTCATGCAGACACTCCTCCACTGATCTTCACGCGTACAATCTCCTGAAACTTGTTGATCTTGCTCAGCATGATGTGGCGCTTCAAGCCCAACTCTCATATTCACTGAATCTGGCTCAGTGGCGATGGAGAACTCTCCTGAAGATATCTCGCCACTGCAGAGGTAAGCCGCTGGTGCTAAATTTAGCCCTGATGAGAACTAACCCAGCAGGAAACTGATCCTGTGATCAATTCTCCCTCAACGCTATACTGGGTTTGATGCCGCCACCCAGGTATCACTAGATTAGGGTGTAATTTGCCACCCTTGACTCACTCATCAACTGGGCTCAGGAGGGTGGATGGCGAAATACCCCTGTTCTCGCCAAATCTTGTCAGGCACACAGGCAGGCTCAGGGCGCCTAATCAATCGCACACTAAACCCCTGAATTCACCGCTTGTATACTTGCTCCCCTCTCTGTATCTTCACTGAAGATGAAACTTCAACATGGAGCTTCTCGCCAAATAGAGCCAGAAGGAGCAGGTGCCTCTATTGCGCTCAACCCTCAGTGCTCCAAACCCAATCTTCGCTCCGATACCAACTGTTATGGTTGTTTGACAATTTTCTCGCCACTCACACATAAGGTATCTCATACATGCCCATACATGCACAAGACAAAGGGGAGGAGAGACAGAGTCCAAACTGTACACAGACTAGAGATAAGCAGCGGAATAGCAACCATGCACAGATGGGGAGAATACACACAGTGTTTCTCTCTCTCTGACAAACTCCCAACAACCAATCACAAGATGGCACTGCGAAGATCACAATCGAAATATAACACTGATGATGAGCCAACTCAACGCAATTAACCCCAATTATCGTTACAGAGTTCAACCCAGTGTCTCGCCACCTCAGTACCACACACTCCACCCACTACTCTACTCTCAGAGTCCAGCGCCCACTGAAACACCCTGCCAGAGGTAGTCGCCATCCACCAAGATGAAAATCATGAACTGCGATGTAGTCCTCAGTGTCGATGAGTCACTCTGACGAAGAAGGAGGCAGCTATGGCTGCCGAGCTGCTACCATGGCAGCAGCACCCACAAGTACCCCCTGACGCAGATACCCCCAGAGGGCAGATGCGTTGAGACTGGTCCCAGCTATGGCCGTCTCACTCAGCCGGCTATGGCTGCCTCACTCAGCTGAAGTCTCAGATGCCGCTGTAAACGTTTAGCACTGCAAAACTCCCTTGGCCACGAACGCGGTGACGCGAAAATGAAATGCCAAAACCCTGAATCGATGGGCCTAACCTATCTATAGACTTTCTAGACCTAGACCGGACTGACTGACCGACCGGTATCGTTGCTGTTTCGGCCTCTCGGCCTCTACCGGACCCGGCTATAGGCTATAAGACCGTCTAGCAGTATAGGCCGCTAAGGGTCTGTCTGTCCTAAGGGTAGCCCGGGCCTGCGATGCAATTAGGTTAACTTTAGGAATTCGGTTAGTACCGGGCCTGTATTTTCCCGAATTTGCAGATTTGTCCCTCACAAATTTCCTTACAGGCAGCTCTCTCGGTTAGCCCTCAGCCAAATGAAATTACGAATCTAACCTACCGGTTAGTGTACAGCCTCGCAGTCAATCTCGACAGCAGAAATCAGCAAGTCGTTGCAATGTACTAGACGCGATGGCATTCAGCCTGAGGACAGCAAGATCGCGTCCATCAGAGATTGGCCAACTCCTAAGACGCTAAGAGAGTTACGTTCTTTCATAGGACTGGCTAACTAGTACAGAAAGTTTGTGAGGAACTTCTCTACGATAGCTGCTCCCCTTCGTAGACTATTGAAGAAAGAAGCTATCTGGAAGTGGGATCAGGATTGTACGTCAACCTTCAAGAAATTGATAAAGGCTTTGATGGAGTACCCTGTCCTCAAAGTTGTCGATCCATCATTGTCATTTGTTGTTACTACAGACGCGAGTCAGTATGGTATAGGTGCCGTTCTACAGCAAGATGACGGCAACGGATATAGGCACGCAAAGTTCATGTCAGCCAGGTTGCCTTCAGAGAAAGTCGCAGCATCGACATACGAGAGGGAACTCTACGCTCTCAGGCAGGCTCTAGAGCACTGGAAACACCGTCTGCTTGGGAGGCACTTCAAGGTTTATTCAGACCACAAGACTCAAAGATGGCTAAGACACAGGCCAAGATAACGCCCAAGTTCACGATGGGCTGCTGAGATAGACCAGTATGACTTTGAATTAAAACCCGTTAAAGGCAAGTACAACGTGGTAGCTGATGTGCTAAGCAGGAGATTTGATTATTTCGGTGCGATAGTACACTATCTAGACATAGGGAACGATCTGCAGCAGAAAGTAAGAGATGCCTATGCATAGGACCCAATCTACAGTGAGCTGCTAAAAAGTAAGAGATGCCTATGCACAGAAGCAGACTGGTCGTAGTACACTATCTAGCCATAGGGGCCCAAGCTCGAATCGACCCGGCTGAAGCAGACTGGTTGTAGTACACTATCTAGACCCAAGCTCTATGCACAGAAACAGACTGGTCGTAGTACACTACCTAGACCCAAGCTCGAATCGACCCGGCAGAAGCAGATTGAGTCTTCGTTCCAAGCAGGAGATCTGATTATTTCGACGCGATAGTACACTATCTAAATATAGGGGCCGATCTGCAGCAGAAAGTAAGAGATGCCTATGCATAGGACCCAATCTACAGTGAGCTGCTAAAAAGTAAGAGATGCCTATGCACAAAAGCAGACATGGAAAATCTAAAGTCATCGTCATAGTAGACAAATTTAGTAAGTATGCAGTATTTGTTCCCTTGCCTTCAGAGGCCCGTACAGAGTTAGTTATAAGGAAGTTCTTTGATTTCTGGGTCAACGAGCATGGTATGCCATTGTCCATAGTAAGTGATAGGGACACCGGGTTTACCAGCCAGAACTGGCAAGATCTTATGAAAGTATACGGGTCTAAGTTGTAGATGTCGTCAGGACGACACCCCGAGACTAACGGTCAGACAGAACAGATGAACAAGGCCTTGCAACAGCTACCCAAAATGTACATTAGACCAGATCAGCTAGACTGGGACGAGTTGCTTCCCAAAGTAGCAAGCGTCTACAACAACAACGTTCACTTAGCTACTTGTCGGACTCCTAATGAGCTACATAAATCTTTTAAACCTAGGCGACCACTAGAAGGACTAATTTGGGACCAGATCCAGAGACTTCCACCCAGTACTCGAGAGTTTGCGCTCCATCATGAGCAAGAGATTGCTAAGGTCACAGACAACCTGAGAAAGGCCCAGCACCGCATGATAGAGCAGGCTAACAAGCACCGCCGACATTCACAGTTTCAGGTAGGTGACCTAGTCTGGGTCAAGTCAAAGGAGTTCGCACCGAAGGAAAACATCTCGCAGAAGCTCTCACCTGCATATAGAGGACCGTGGCCTGTCCTAGAAGTCAAAAGGAGGAGAGGACGGCCCGTCGTACACGATAGAGATCCCAACACACCTCCACACGTACCCAGTCTTCCACGCCTCTAAGTTGTTACCTTGCACCACGTCTGACAGGTTCCCTTCCAGAAGGTCGATGATTCCTCCAAACATGGATGGTGCGTATGATATAAAGCGCATTGTGGAAGAGGACGTGTTTAGGACATGAGGCCAAGGTCGTTCCCAGAAACAGGACAAAGTTAGCTTCGCATACCACGAACCCGAGGACGACCGGTGGTTTACAAGAACAGAGCTTTTAGAAACCGCTCCCGACATAGTAAAGGTAAAGATCCCGTGTGCCCTAACCCTGTACATAGATCCCGTGTGCCCTACCCCTGTACATTGATCCTGTGTGCCCTAACCCTGTACATTGACCCTAGACCTAACCCTGTACATACAAGAGGGAAAGAAAAGGTAAAGGACCTGCCCTAACCCTGTACACTGTCTCTTATACACATCTAGATGTGTATAAGAGACAGGTACATTGACCCTAGACCTAACCCTGTACATACAAGAGGGAAAGAAAAGGTAAAGGACCTGCCCTAACCCTGTACATAGATCCCGTGTGCCCTAACCCTCTACATTGACCCTAGACCTGTGCCCTAACCCTATACATATGTGCTAAGTGAGATTCGATCCCTAGACCTACCCTGTACCTGTACATAGACCCCGTGACCTGAGTAGGGTTCGATCCCCAAACCTGTCCTACGGCTTAGGTTAGTCTGTAGTTTGGCCAGTAGGACTTCATCCCTAGGTTTGTAGATTAGCAGCTAGGTCTGTTACCAATAGGCCTAGAGAGTCTGTTCTAGAAGTCTCTACTGAGTCTGTCGAAAATCTGTAGAGTCTGTAGGTTCTAGAAGTCTGTAGGGTTCTGTACGGTGGTCCAGCCAGCATGTACCTGGGTAAGGGCTGCACTCGGGGAAGGTTCTAGAGCACGCAGAGAGTTCCACACGTTTTGGCCCAGAAGGCCAAACGTCTGGAAGCTTCCCTGGGCCACACGTTTTGGACCAGGCCCACAGGTCTGGAGGCAGGGTCCGGGTACCTCCGAAGAAGTATAAATAAACAGGCAGCGTCCAGCCATTCATTCATTCACCTGTGTCCCATGCGGAAGAGCTGCCTTGGTATCTTGTGCGTGGAGGACTGCAGGTGCCAGGAGACGAAGTGGGCAGTGAAGAAGACAGCGGCCATAGCTGGCCAGTGGGGTAGACGATGGCGGCCATAGATAGCAGGAGGAAGACGACAGTGGCCATAGCCGCCCAGCTGTTGGTGAAGACAAGTGTTCAGAGTGTGTGAGGCTGTGCTGAGTGGGGACATTCAAGGTGGTCCTCGTACGTGCACGCATGAGACAGTGAGGGAGAGAGTGAGGCTGGTGGTAGAGACAGTGTTCGGCGGCCATAGCCGCAAGTTGTGCAGTTGTTCAGATTGAGTTTAAGACAAGTTCATCGTTGTTTTTGAGTTGAAAGAGTTCAGTTTGCCATCGGTTCTCAAGTGTGCATGTTGTGAGCAAGTCCAGAGTTTGTCCAAACAACAATCCACATAGAGTCCTTCCGAACATCTGTTAGAATTGAAACAGTACAGAGAAGATTAGCATGGCCCCTGCACCCCAAAAAAACAAACAAGCGGACACATCAACATTCTTTGGTGCTGCTTTTAGTACTGGGAATCTTTGAGATCAACATATTACAGCCTTGAGGACAGAGTGAAAAATAAAAAAATGATAAGAGTATGGCAGACGGTCAGTCAAAGCATTCATATCCCATGCGTCCGACTTCTATTCTTGGTGCACAACTTGAAGACTCGAATGTAATAATAAAGATGCGGGAGGAAGGTACAGCAAATCATCAGCCGATTAGCAAAACATGCAGAGCCACACCCACAAATATAATGTTCACAATTAGCCAGTGGAAAGTGAGAGATCAATTTGGTCCACAGTTTCAATGTGCTGAGACGGGCGTGGTCCTATATAAACCTACTAGTTTATTGAGAACATTATCGAACGATGATTCGTGGCGCAGAGCCGTATGATGGGAAACTATCACGTGCGAGAGCCGCTTGTGAGAAACGAAGAAGAATTATAGCTCATACTTTGCTCAAAAATGACGCCAACTCCTCTAGTGAAACATGCACTGAATGAATGTCCCAGCAGGCAGCAGGACTTGCGCAGCAGTTTGGGGCAGCTTGCAGCAGCAGTCTTTTCAACATACCCATCCACAGAAGAAGATCAATACAGGATATGTTGCTCAACAATAATTCCAACTCCTTGTGAGCCGTAGACCGAATGCCGCATCAAGCAGGACGTGCGCGGCAGCTTGCAGCAGAAAACACTTTCCACACACCTAGAAAGATCAGGAATTGCCTCTACAACACCACACTGATTCAGAGAAGACTATCAATTATAGACCACACTGATTCACAGAAGACTATCAATTATAGCTCCTATTTTGCTCAACAAGTATACCAACTCCTCTAATGCAATGTAGATCGAATGTCGCAGCAAGCAGGGCTTATGTGGCAGCTTGCAGCAGAAAACTTTTCCACGCACGTAGAAAGATGATGAATTGCATCTACAGCACCACACTGATTCACAGAAGAGGATCAATTATACCTGCTATTTTGCTCCACAAGTATAAGAATACCAACTACTCGAGCAGGACTTACACGGCAGCTTGCACCAGTAGTCTTTTCCACATACCTAGAAAGAAATGCTAGATTGCCTCTACAACACCGCACCCCCCCACATCCTTCCCTATCGAACATATACCCCCCTCCCCCCTGTTCGAAATTAATCTATTTGCCAATTTTATGCCCTTCTTTAGCCAAGACCTGGCCACCATCCCTCATTCCTCTGTTTTAGGCAAGACCTGGCCAGCATCCCAAGAAAGTTGCAGTACCATCTTCGCTTTGTTGTTTTACGAGCTTCTCCTCCTCCATTTCTTCTTTGTTTACATCTTCATCACACAACTAGCAAGCAGGAGGGCATATGGAAAACAGGACAAGAAAAACAAATGCAGAGAGAGCGTGAGAAGAAGATGAAAGTAGGTACAGATAGCGCACCACCTTGTTTATTCATTTCTCTCCTTTGTTCTTTGTTGAATACATGACCAGAGTATGTTCACTTCCCTATACATTGCTTGAATGTCCTTAGAAACGACTTACATGAAGAGAAGAGCACAGTAACAATCCTCTCTCTCTCTCTCTCTCTCTCTCTCTCTCTCTCTCTCTCTCTCTCTCTCACACACACACACACACACACCCTCACCCTCACATACCCATCCCGACATGTTTCAGAACCGACATGTCAAAACACAAAAGCGAAATTGGACCCACTCCAGCATCACTTCTTGCGTGTTTCTTGTTTCTTTGCTTCGCGGGCAGCTTTCTCTTCCTCTCTCTTCCTAGCAGCCTCTTCTCTTTGCTGGCGAATGATTGCCAACCTCTCCAGATCTTTTCGTGCCTCTTCCGTCTTCCCCTGCTCGTGCAGCTTCCAGTACCTTTCCTTTGCCTTCTGCTTGTCCAACTCCTCTCTCTCCCTTCTTGACATCTCCACCGGTTTCTCAATGTCTGCATCCTTCGCCTTCACGCTCCTGGCCGCAGCCCTGTTCGGGTTCGCCACCTCTATGAGCCCACCGACTCCCTTCTGTTTTTTTCCCTCGTCTTCTTCTTCTTCATCATCAGACTCCGTTTCCTCAGAATCCTCCTCCTCCTCATACCCCTTGGGGTCATCTTCACCAAGTCGACGCCTCCTCTCCTGTCCCTCACTGGAAGCCGACCCCCCTATTACATCCGGGGTAGAAAATCTCCTCCGTCCCGTCGGACCCTTCTTGAACTTCCCACGGCCCCCACCTTTACCCATCCTTAGTTCCCCTTGAAAGACTGACACGAATTCTCACAACCCTTGATTCGATGTCACCCTGGAAAAGGCAATCGCAACCACAACACGGACACAGCACAGACATTGGCAGAGGGTACTGTAAGTGCGTACTCGCAGAGGGTACAGTAAGTAGGGGTGTACTCCCACTAGGACTTTTTCTACTAAGTTGTTCTGGATGTGATTGCTGTCAGGTGCATCCAGGTGAAACGGTATTCACCTGTTCGCAGTAGCTGATGCAGATCCCAGGGCTCGATCCCTAGTCTTGTCCTTACCTGTGTACAGTATCTGTGTTGACCCCGAGAGTTGAACCCGCGACATGTGTATTTGTAACAGTTGGTAGACTGTCGTAGGGCCTGTAGGTAGTAGGGGTTCGATCTGTAGACCTGTCGGGTAGGAGTCTTAGCAAGGTCTAGAAGTCGTAGCTGTAGCCCCTCCGAAAGGTCAAGGTCGTAGCTGCTACAGTCCTGAAGGGTCAAGGTCGTAGCTGCTACAGTCCTCAAGGGTCAAGGTCGCAGCTGCTACAGTATCGAAAGGCCAAGTCCACGGCCTTCCGGAAGGTCCTAGTAGAGGCGTTTCGAAGCTGCTCACGTTTAGGCTGAGGCAAGTGGGCAAGTGGTGGAGTCTATCCGTGCTGAGTCAGCAGTCCCAGTCCCAGTCAGTCCTAGTCCAGTCAAGCAAGTACCGCATGGGACTGTGTGCACCACGGGCATGGGAAAAGGGGCAGACCAACGAGATACAGAAGTGTAAATCAAGAAGAAGCGCCCAGCTATTCATTCATTCCTGCGTAAGCCATGCGGATGCGCTGCCACAGCAACTTGTGCGAGGTGGTCTGCAGTGAGCCCGAAGACGAAGTGGGCAAGAGAAGGAGCTTAGCCATAGCGATAGGGTAGCGGCGGGCATAGCCGCCATAGCTGAGAGGAGAGTGTAGCGTGTATGTGTGTGCATGTCTGTACCGTGTGATGCATGTGGGATATCCAGGGTGGTCCTGTGTGTGTGTGAACAGAGAGTTGTACAGGCCCTGTGCCGCTATATCCATTTGAAGTGAACGAGTATCTGAACTGCGTTCTTGGTTACTATATCTCTGAGTTCTGAGTGGGCGCTTGTCGCCAGTTTGCTGCCCAACCTGTTTACATGCATACAAAGAGTGAAAGATAGCGAGTCTGATTGCATTGGTATCGGAGCAGGTACCCGCTATCCTATGCGCGTTCGTCGTTTGTCGCAGGGAGAGTCACGCGCCATAGCCGAAGTCGTCATCGGAGAGGAAGTCCGCCATAGCCGAAGTCGTCATTGAAGAAGCCGCCGCACGCACCTGCAGAGAAGACCACGGCGAGAGAGAGAGAGAGAGAGAGAGAGAGAGAGAGAGAGAGAGAGATGTAATAACCCTGTTCAGAAGTGGCCTGGGGCTCAGAACTCAGCCCCAGGAAACGCAGACCTGAGTTGGTATGCGCTGGGCTGTGTGACCAAGGCAAGCCCAGGCCTGAGTCTGTCGAGTGCGACTGTGTGACCGAACACTGCACACAGGAAATTCAAGAGTCAAGCTCCACTGTAGAGTCAAAGGTACTGCACACAGGCCCTTGGTTGGATACACTCACTTGTTGTGCGCAGGTATCCAGACAGCATCCAGGGTGGAGGGAATTTGGTTTCAGGCCAATCTGGGCCCTCATTTGCATTGAGATCTGGACGCTGAGGGATGATACAGCATCCGGGGTCCAGACCCCGCATCAACACTACATAAGAGCTGACTCCCTGGAATTGACATTAATTCTGTCTTGCGTTGATGCTGACTTCACGCGTTGACTTCAACGCCGGCTCGACACTGCGCCGCTGGCATTGTGACTTGGCGAGGCGCAGCTAGCCTGGCATGGTGGCCTGCTTGCTCCTGTCTTCTTGGCATGCTGACGTGGCAGCTGCCCTGTGGCTGCCCTGTGCTGTCGCTCATGTGGCTGCTGCCACGTGTATCGTTGGCTGATGTGGCTGCTGCCATGTGTGTTATGACTGGGACTACGTAATCGGCATTGCTGTTCTGTTTCGTCGTCACTCCAGGAGGAGATCAGGACTGTGGAGAGTTCGAGAATACGTACCTGGTGGTCTTCATGTCGACATTGCTCCAGTGCTGATGTGGGAATGACTAGACGTGCCATGTGGCACATTGAGGATACTTTGGATACTCGTTCAGACTATTGATTATTGAGGTGGTAGTAGAGGAGGGAGCCCGAAGCGGGAGTGGGCATTGTACTTCCTCTCCTTTGTCTCTTCTCCCTCCTCTCTCTTCGTCTGTGTATGATTACCTCATCTCATTCCGTCTGGTTACGATTTTGACTATTAGTAATCATCAACCGATGGACATTTATCTGGGCTTGCATTGTTGACAACTGTCTTCACGATCTGGGTTCATTGCAATTTGGTATCGGAGCAGTTCTCCTAACGACGACATTTGTGCATTGAGTACGCGCCCGGTGGCGAGCAGGTAAGTAAGGTTGAGTAGGTGATGACATGGCAAGGGATACATTGGGGGTGTTGACGTGGTACATACCTCGCTGGCAAGAAGACATTGCAGGGGTTTGCTGACGAAGTACAGATTCACTGGCGAGAAGACCTGACCGGAGCAGCTGACAGGGTACAGACTCTGCTGGCGAGAAGACACCCCTATCAGGCTGCTGACGTGGCAGTAGGGATCGTGACAAGGGATACCGCACGCCAGCCAGGATCGCAATAGTGACGTGAGATCGCGATCCTATCCTGACGTGGCACATATAGTGGTGCGTCTAAAGACCCTGTTGATTGCTGATGTGGCAGTTCTTGTGCTGCTGACACGCGACAGGGTCTCCTACAGATGCTGACGTGGCTTTGGAGAACAAGACTGACTGCTGACATGGCTGGAAAGAGTCATCACACCTGTCTTGTGAGGTGGTGACTCCCTTCTGACGTGGCAACAGACCCTTTTTCTGACGCGGCATAATCTGACTGGCTCGAACGGCGACGGTATCTCATGTGACGCTTGGAAGAGGCATGTGGCGAGGATCGGACTACACATTTGCTGACGTGGCATCCCATTATTGACAGACTGGACAGAGTGCTGACATGGCAACATTTGCTATGTTGGCACTCCAGGGATGACACGTGGCAGGCAGGATACTGCCAAGTAAGAGGTGCACTCCAAAGACGACAGCGGTACAGCTGACTGGACAGATTTCACAGTTGTAGTGCCAGCTGTCAAGGGGAGTGCGTGATCGCACTGACATCAAAAAGACACAGCAAACTGACGAAGAGTGCTAACAAACTGTTTTGTGATTATTGTTGGCATGCTTACCTGTTGTTGATGTGTGTGGTGTTTGCGTACTTACTTGTGTGTTGTGTCTGATCACACGGGCCTGACGCGATACCTGTACACTCTTGTTTAGGACGTCGTCACACGGACAGACAAAGAACAGCAATAGTTAGAAATAGAAATAATTGTATCTGATTCTTTTTTTTCTTCGGTTCTTTGAAATCTTGCTGTGGTAGAATCAGTGCGGCCGTGGAATTTATAACCGTTAATTAAGTATTTATTGTGCCGCAGACGCACATCACAATGTATTTTCTCTGGAATTCTCTGAAATTGTCGATGCTCACACGTTTTATCCCTCTTCTCTTCTACCCAGTCTCACTCATGTTTGCTATTGACGA
Organism: Chara braunii; assembly: GCA_003427395.1. Classification (NCBI taxonomy): domain Eukaryota; kingdom Viridiplantae; phylum Streptophyta; class Charophyceae; order Charales; family Characeae; genus Chara; species Chara braunii. The sequence continues at coordinate 2,374,284 of BFEA01000183.1, forward strand.
GGAGACTCCTGACCCCCGAACGAAGCAGCAAGTGAAAGAGCGGAAAAAAGTCTTGATTGCCCGTTTGGACAAATTGATTTCTGAACTACATGATGCCGGTGAAGATGCTGAGGTTCACGTTCGCAGCCTGTTCGATTTAAAAGCATTGCATAATGCTATTGAATCGGCTGTAACAGGCACCGTCGTCATTCATGTTCAGGATATACTAATCAAGTGTCGACACTTGATAAGTATATCATGGATCAGTTCTCCGAGCTTGCTGCACGGAAAGAAGAAGGAGAAAGGGTTGTGTCTGAAGAAACCGTGGATGAGAATATCAGACTACTTGAAGAAGCACCCGTAAGAGAGAAGAAGAGGAAAGAAGAATTGAGAAAGAGAAAGAGTGAACAACAATAACAGAAAATTCAAGAATTTGACAAACTATTGTTAAGACCGAAGGGGAAGAACAAGCAATTCTCTGGCTCAGCTTGTCACTTACCTTGCCCACCTGGAAATGAAAATCGATCAATATGGTGAACGGATGCAGTCACAGATCGTTGATGTGGCCGCAGGACTCCGGATAATCACGAATCTGGTCAAAGGAAAGGAAAAGGTCAAGGAAGAAAAAACTGAAAAAACAGAGAAACTAATGGGAGATGCCATGAAGTCTCTTATTGTAGAGACTCAGAAACCGGAAGAGAAGAAAGGAGAACCTTCCAGTCCGCCGAAGTCTCCAAACGGAACAAAGGAAAACACCACACAACCTGAGAAACCTAAAAGAAAGGAGAAGGTCAAAATGAAATTGCCTTTCACATTTTGTAATAAGAAAGATGAAAATCTGCTTTTGTGGATCGCACAGATTCAAACGTACTATGGCACGGCCCCTATCGAACCCGATTCCCAGGTTGCTTTCTCAACTTCTTGTCTCGGGGGGGAAGCTAAGGAATGGGTGTTGGCCGAAGCTAATGCGGCAGGGTTCAATGACATTGGGGAGTGGGTTGGAACCTTGAACCTCAAGCAGTTCCTTGGTAAGATCAAGGAACGGTTTCTGGACAAAATGACGGCCGACAAGGCTTTTGACCAGCTCACCACAATTGGTCAGAAACATTGGACCTTTGTGGAATCGCTGTCTCGGGAAGTTGATCGGTTGCTGCAGGTTCCGGGATTGAACATGCAAGACAACCAAGTCTTGTACATCTATTCCCGTGCTCTGCCCGAGCCCATCCGTGGACAACTCGTGGCAGAGTCCAAGTCTGGTAAGTATAATTACAGGCAGTTTCGGGATCTGGCTCTACAACGAGAGCAAATGACATCTCAGGTTGAGAATTCTTATGCGTTTGTTGTGAAATATGGTGGTGGTGCAGGTTCAGGTAAGCGGATACTTTGGCGCCAAAAGTGCCAGGACCACACCCTTGTCGTCTTTGACGACGATACCGTGGAGAAGTGGCCATTGGAGGCCGAGGGTGTGGCAAGCAGCAGTGATTCTGGGAAGGGGGAAGTGACTGCTGTTGTGGTCAACAAGGGAGGACCACGACTGCCAGTTAAGAAGAAGAAGCCACGCTCGTTCCCAGAGCACCCCAGGTTTTGGCGCCAAAAGCGCCAGGACCACACCCTTGTCGTCTTTGACGACGATACCGTGGAGAAGTGGCCATTGGAGGCCGAGGGTGTGGCAAGCAGCAGTGATTCCGGGAAGGGGGAAGTCACTGCTGCCGTGGTCAACAAGGGAGGACCACGACTGCCAGTTAAGAAGAAGAAGCCACGCTCGTTCCCAGAGCACCCCGGGATTGCGGCCAGGAAGTTGGAAAAAGATGGACCTGTCACAGGAAACGTGGCAGGAAAGAATGGATAACGCACAATGTTTGAAGTGTGGGACCGCAGGGCATGTGATTGCATGGTGCCCACTTATCCGTAACCCAAAAGCGAGCCGCGTAGGAGTAGCATCTGCTCCTACTGAGTCGAAGGGTTTGGATGAAGATGCGCTTGACTCGCATGGCAGAGGATGGTTCTTCTTCGGCCCATCATCCGGAACACCATGAACCTGTCTTATGTTCTATCTCTCAGGACGACTCCCTTGACGAGCTTGGCAACGAGTTGCTGGCATTACGAAGCTCGTGGGCTACGAAAGCTAAGTCTAAGGGTGACCTACTACTCGCGGATGTAGAGATTGCACGTACACGTGTAGGTGCACTGTTGGACTCGGGATCCACGCGATCCTACATATCCGAGAAAGCAATCCGCAAATTGCATCTCGGAATGAAGGTGGAAAACTTGTCTAGACCTATCACGTCTGTTTTGGCTGACGAAAGCACGATCACTGTCTCGCAGTATGTTGATCGTGTCAAGTGTTGGTTTCGAACAAGGGAAGGTAAGAAGATTTTGCATGAGGTATCCTTCCTGATTGAAAAGAACCTACCGTTTAACTTGATTCTGGGAATGGATTGCCACGAGGAAGCCAACCCAGATATTAAGTTCAAAGAGAAGGTTGTGCAATTGCGAGACGCACAATTTGAATTGAAACCAATTAAATTGTTTCATAAGTCTGGCTCTGACTCTAGTCTGTCTTTTTGTTGTATGAGTTCTCCAGCCTTTCGTTCAATGGTTTCAAAGAAGTTGGAACAGGAAATAATGATGGTTTTAGTAAAAAGAGCAGGAGAGTCCTCTACTTCCTATCCTTCTTCAACTGAAAAACTCTTAAGCGAGGATAAAGACTTGTTCACTGAACCCACAGGAATAACTGAACGTGCAATTAAGCACATTGAAATTGTTCCTGGATGTAAAATTCCCAAGGGCCCTATCTATCGAATGTTTGCTAGGGAACTTGAGGAACTGAGAAAACAACTGCAAGACTTAACAGAGAAATGACAGATTCGCCCTAGCTCGTCTCCTTATGGTGCCCTTGTCCTATTTGTGCCCAAAAAGAAAGGTGAGTTACCTCTCTGTATTGATTATAAAGGGTTGAATGTCGTTAGTGTTAAGAATGTCGAACCTCTTCCGCGAATTGACGACTTACTTGACCAGTTACAGGGATGCAGGTACTTTAGCAAGATCGACTTGAAATTTGGGTACCACCAGATCGAGGTGGAACCCTCCGATCAGCATAAGACCGCTTTGCGGACCAGGTATGGCCACTACGAGTTCGTGGTAATGCCTTTCGGATTAACGAATGCCCCTGGCACTTTTCAAAGGTCAATGAATGACTTGTTTCATCAATGGTTGGATAAGTTTGCCATTGTCTATCTCGATGATATTCTAGTGTACAGTAAGACACTAGAAGATCATGAGAAGCACCTTTGTTTGATGCTGGGGAAGTTTCGTGAGGGCAACTTCAAAATTAATCCCAAGAAATCCGAGTTCGCTAAATCCGAAGTGTTATACTTAGGACACATAGTGAACGAAGACGGTCTAAGGTCGGATGAGAAAAATAATTCAGCAATTAGAGATTGGCCACAACCTAAGTCTATAACTGAATTGCGATCTTTCCTTGGTCTAGCTACCGCTCAGAGATATGGAAACCAAGAACACAGTTCGGATGCAAACTCGCTTCAACAGGGCTACAGTTCGGATGCAAACTCGCTTCAACAGGCTATGGTGCCCCAGCACCTATACATCCCAACTCTCGTCACTTTGTCCAACACCACTGTTCGCTCACACTTCAACTCTGGATCACCCTGGATATCCCAAATGCAAACCATTGTATACTTGCACACTCGCACACGCCACTCTCTCTCCTATCAGCTATGGCGGCTATGGTCGCTGCCTACCCTTTCGCTATGGCTAAGCTTCCTTCTCGCCCACTTCGTCTTCAGGCCTACTGCAGACCACCTCGCACAAGTCGTTGTAGCAGCGCTTCCGCGTGGCTTACGCAGGAATCAATGCATGGCTGGGTGATGACTCTTGATTTATACTTTTGTAACTCCGTGGTCTGCCCCTCTCCACCAGGCCTATGGTGCACACAATCCCTCATGGTACTTGCTTGACTGGACTGAGACTGCTGGACCGGTACGGTTGACTGCATGGGTTTGCACTGCCAACTCAATGTTGTCGCACCGCCGACGTAATGCAGTTGAGCTCACCACTTGCCCACTTGCCTCTGACTAAAACGTGAGGCAGCTTCGAAAGGCCACGTCCGGACCTCCCGGAAGTCTGTGGACTTGGCCTTTCGAGTATTGTAGCAGCTACGACCTTGACCTTTCAAAACTGTAGCAGCTACGACCTTGACCTTTCAGGATTCCTACAGCTACGACCTCTACAGGGTTGTGACTCCTACTTGGCAGATCTATAGATCGAACCCCTACCATTACACAGACCTACGACAGACAACAACAACTCTTAAAACACAAGTCACGGGTTCAAACACTCGGGGTCGACACTGATATTGTACACAGGTAAAGTGAGGACTAGGGATCGAGCCCTGGGACCTGCATCCGCTACTACTAACAGGTGAATACCTGCATCCGCTACTGCTAACAGGTGAATACCGTTTCACTCCCGCCGACCTAAATTCGAGGTCCTCCGAGAATAGCTCAGTCTAAGGCAGGACCTTTTCCCTTCCTTTCTCTCTCGTAGGCTCTCACTATGTCAGGAGCTGATTCTAGAAGTTCAGTGATTCTAGAAGTTCAGTCGTAGTAAACCAGGGATCGTCCTCGGGTTCCTAATACGCAAATCGAACCTCGTATTTTTTCTATGGACGACCTCTACCTCCTGTTCTGAATGCGTCTTCACCTACAATGTCGTCAATGTCGTACCTTCAGTCCATGTCTGGGGGGATCATGGATCTTCTGGATGGAAACTGTTGACATGTGACACAGGGCAACAACTTTGACGCATGAAACACGGGGCAGGTGTGGAGGTGTGTTGGAATCTCTACTGTGTAGGACGGCCCATCCTCTCCACCCTTAACTTCCAAAACTGGCCACGGTCCTCTTGTGATGTTCTCCTTAGGCACAAACTCTTTAGACTTGACCCAGACTAAGTCGCCTACTCGAAACTGCGACGGGCGACGGGCGACGGTGCTCATTGGCTTGCTCTATCATTCTATGTTGGGCCGTCCTGAGGTTCTCTACAACGGTAGCTAACTCCTTTTCGTGCTGCAACGCAAACTCCCTAGTACCGGGCGGTAGCCTATGAGTCTGATCCCGGTTAAGCCCCTCAAACGGTCTAAGTGGTCTAAAGGTCTTAGTGCAACTCGTTGGGAGTGCGACAGATAGACAAGTGCACGTCGTTATTGTACGAATTGGCTACTTTGGGCAACATCTCATCCCAATTGGTCTGATCCAGTCTAATGTACATACGCAAAACTTATTGAGGACCTTGTTCATCTGTTCAGTCTGATCGTTAGTCTCCGGACGACGGCTAGATGACATCAACAACTTGGAGCCATAGACTCCCATCAACTCCTACCAGTTCTAACTAGTGAACCGGGTGTCTCTATCACTAACTATAGACAGTGGAATCCCGTGTTCACTGACCCAATGATCAAAGAACTTCTGAATAACCAACTATGTACGTGCCTCTAAGGGCAAAGGAACAAAAACAGCATATTTACTGAATCTATCAACTATTACCATAACTTGCCTCTTCTCGTGCCTACTCTTGACATGGGTGTCCATAAAGTCAATGGACACTGAGTCTCCTGGCTGATCAGGAATAGGCAAGGGTTTGAGAAGACCTAGAGGGGCACGCGTAGAGGTCTTATTTCTCTGGCAGACCTTACAACTGCGGACATACTCTATGCAGTCGGCCTTCATCCCAGACCATATGGACGCGCGCATGAGGTTAGCTAGACTCTTTTGCCAACCAAAATGTCCCTCAATATTGTGTCATTCCCCTAGGATCAAACTACAAATCTCCTCACTATTAGGAACGTACAATCAGTCAACTACGTTAGTCTTTTCGAATAGCAGCCCATCAGTAGTGCGGTAGTCTGGTTCGGATTTTGGGGCCTCCTTTACTCTCTTGAGGAGGTCACCATAGATAGGGTCCTGCGCATACGCCTCCTTAACTTTTTGTTGCAGGTCTGTCCCTATATCCAGATAATGAACTATCGCTCAAAGTAGTCAGCTCTCCTACTCAGAGCGTCCGCAACTACATTATACTTCCCTTTGACTGGCTTAAGCTCAAAGTCATATTGGTCTAATATGCGACCCACCTAGTAAGCTTAGGTGTCATCTTGGCCTGCGTCTTCAGCCACCTTAATGTCTCGTGGTCAGAGTAGACTTTGAAGTGCCTCCCAAGCAAGAAGTGCTTCTAGTGTTCTAATGCTTGCCTGAGAGTGTAAAGTTCCCTCTCGTAGGTAGATGTCGCTACCTTCTCTGAAGGCATCCTAGCAGACATGAACTCTACGCGTCTATATCCGTTGCCATCGTCTTGCTATAATACAGCACCTATATCATACTGGCTCGCGTCAGTGGTGACGACGAAAGGTAAGGACGGATCGGCTACCTAGACCGGGTACTCTATCAACGCCTGCTTCAACTTCTTCATAGCGGACGTGCAATCCTTGTCCCATCTCCAGATTGTTTCTTTCTTCAACAACCTGCGAAAGGGTGCAGCGATGGTGGACAAGTTTCTCACAAACTTCCTGTAATAGTTAGCTAGGCCTAAGAACGACCACAACTATGTCAACGGGCGGGGTGTAGGCCAATCTCTAATCGCTACGATCTTACTATCTTCCGGTTTGATGCCACCTCCGTCTAAGATATGGCCTAAATACACAACTTGGGTCTTTGCCCATTCGCACTTCTTGATCTTGAAGTTGGCCTCTCTCAGATTCTCCAAGACCTACCTTAGATGACCCTCGTGCTCCTGGAGGGTCCTACTGAACACTAGAGTGTCATCTAAGTATACTATAAACCTATCTAACCACGGGCTAAACAAGTCGTTCATACAACGCTGAAAAGTTGTTGGCGGGTTGGTTAGTCCGAAGGGCATAACTACAAACTTGTAGTGCCCATATCTAGTTCGGAACGGGATCTTATACTGATCATCGGGATGGACCTCTATCTAATGATATCCGGACTTCAAGTCTATCTTTGAAAAATACTTGCAGCCCTTCACCCGATCTAAAAGATCATCTATACGGGGCAGCGGCTCAGCGTTCTTCACGGTGATAGCATTCAGACCCTTATAGTCAATGCACATTCTAAGCCTCCCTCCTCCTTTGGGACAAATAGAACAGGTGCTCCAAATGGAGACGAACTGGGCCTAATCCAACCCTTCTCTAGTAGTTCATCTAACTGCTTGCGCAGCTCCTCCAATTCCAGCGGGGACATCCTATACGCTGCTCCTTTAGGAATCCTGCTGCCAGGTTCGATCTCAATGCGATGCTGGATGGGCCGCGGGACTACCCCTGTAGGCGGCTTAGCTAGATCTGTGTACTCTTCCAGCAGCTTGGCAATGGCGGGATCTATGGGCTTTTCCTCTTTAGGCTCAGTAACTGGCCTAACATAGGCTACAAAAACTTGTTCTTCTAGTTGCTCCTTCTGCACTAACCTCGCGAACACAAGGCGCTAAGGCAGCAATGTGTCAGGGAGTTGTCTACTCCTGACACATGAAACAGACGGGCAGTCTTGACCCCGCCTGACGGACGAGGGAGCCTACACTCGTGCTCTTTCAAATGGAGTGTGGCCTGGGCTGCCTCTCCCCAGTCCATTCATAGGACTATATCGAAGGGAAGGCTGTCCTCTACGAGGAGAGTAAGGGAATGGAGAACTTTCTCCACTTTCCCATCTTTCTCTAGGCGAAAGTACGCATGGACTCCCTCTACGTAATCCTCTACTCACATTGTGCGATTGTCTGCGAGGATACTCACTATGGGATCTGTTAACTTCTGGACTTTTAGCCCCATCTTCAACTTTTGCAGCGCCTTTCAACTAATATAGTTGCGTGTGGCCCCACTATCTACTAGGGTCCCTACTCTACCTCTGAAAATCTCTACGTCTACTAAAACTAGTTGTCCCCTACTCTCCTTCTGGCCCAGGCGGGCATTCTCTCCTTTAACTCGTCGACCCCGCCTGTAACGGAAGTGCCTAGAGAGACTCTGACACAAGCAGCCTCTGAACAGCTGTCTAGGCACCGACCTGCAACCTCTGCCATCGGCAAATGTGGTGTGGGAGTTTCTTGCTGGCTCACTCTCGCTTCCCCACATGGCCTTGTGGTAGGGGGCAGTTGCTACCCTTACCGGCGGCTGCCTTTTGACCCCTGAGCAGCCGAACGGGCCTCTCTATACTTTGGACAGTATTTAATGATGTGGCCAGGGTCACCGCAATATACGCAGTGCCCCTGATCCACACGTTGTTGCCATAAGCGTTGGTCCAAGCCCAAGTCTTCCCAAGGCCGACCCTGTGGCAGTCGTGGGTGTCATCCGCCTCTCCAAGAGGGTGCCCTGTTTCCCCTATTCGGTGACCGATTCCCTCTATTAGGCGACCCATTCCCTGAACAGTTTTGCGGGGGACCTTGACCCATTCCTCCCACTTGGCGGTTTCCTCCTCTAGCGCCAACACCCTGATCGCTCTGGGAACTGCCCCCTGAGGCCCGGCCCCCTTGGCCCTGGCCTCTACCTCCTCCTTGCGGCCTCCCTCCAACCGCGACAGCAGCATATGTCCTCCCCTGACTAACGCTACTGTCCTCGTCCTCGAGCCCCGACTCAATCTGCTCGTAGGGCACTTCGTCTACATCACCCTCATCTAAAGTAAGGATCAAATGATCCTTGGTCTTGACCTATCCTGAGATGGTGCGACCTTTCCACTTTTTGCCCTTGTCTAGGTCCTTATGCCAAAAAGTGGAGATTGACATGGACCGCACTTCAAAGGCTACCACTTTTCTGCTCAAAGCGTAGTAGGTCATGGTAGGCTGCTGACTCTTCTCAAAGAAATGTTCGCGCAGCTGTTCGGGCATTGCACGATAGAAGAGGTTGACCAGTTGGGTCTTAGTGACCCCATGGTCCGGGACGGCGATTAGCTCGTCCATCACACCCTTGAGTGCTCTAGCACTCTTCCTCTGACGAGAGTGGATGGTTTGCAATCTATCGGAGGCTTTGACACTAGGTGAGACATTTGCGAATCGTTCACGCAATAATGTAAGGAAATCGATGAGGGGAGTGAATGCAGAATAAGTGACTAAATCATCATTACAGTTGGCGGCGCGACACAAGGAACGAGCGAAGCTCGTTGCTTCGTCTCGCACGGCATGGACAGCTATAAGGACATGCTCGTCCCGAGAGACCTTCTGCAGATGTACATAGGTTTTGACATTGGCTTCCCAATTGTCAAAATTCTCCTCTTCCTTCCCGCTATAGGAGTTAGGGAACTTCACCTTGACAGGCTCCCTTCGGTGACGTGCTTCCTCCTCCCTGGGAGCAGTCAGTCTGGCGCCTTCTATTACACCCGTGCAATAACGCTCCGTGCCCTCTAGGCGGGCCTTCACCTCCGCGCCCACCTGCGTCGCTAATTCCCTTGCAAAGTCCTTGAGTCCCAGCCGTATAGACCGCAAGGCAATGTCCTGACCTCTACCAAACAGATATTGTTCTTCCTGGACCTGGGCCAAGCGCTCTATGTTTCTCACCATGATCTCCATCTTCCGCAGTAGGTCCACCTGCGTCGCCATCTGCGCTCTTTGCTTCTTTACCTCCTCCAATTCTTTCACCGCCTCCATTCTCCTTTTCTTCTCCCTCGTCAATCGGAACTTACACTCCATCCTCTTCTCATCTTCTATAGCCTGCCGCTTGAGTGGGTCTTCTTCTGCATCCCACTCTCTCATGGCCGCCTCTTGTTCTTCCATGGGCACATACATTAGTGCCTCCTCTTCTCTCCCAGGGATAAACCAACAATCCACTCCGTAATCTTCTTCTCCATCTGATCTTCCTTTGTTCCACTGGATTCTCCTCTTCCTTCTGTCCTTCGCCTTTCCAGTGGCAATTCTTCTCCCTCTCCCTCCTCTTCTACTACCTTGACCTTCTCTTCTTCTTCTTTCTTTACCCTTTTTTCTCCTCCTCAATCTTCTTCGACTTCGCCGCCTGTTCTTCTATCAAGGCCTTCTTCTTGGCCTCCTCTCTTCTCTCTTTCAGGATGGCAGCGGCCTTCACATCATGCTCTGCTGTATAAGGGGAGGTGCTCGTTCCTGTACGCGTGTCTACCATGGTGACAGACGCACAACAAAGTGACGGTTCCGCTCCTCACCACTTAGACATCCCCCCTGACCAACTTACTTAAGACTAACTCAGTCTATGGACCACAGGATCTGTATAGAACCCTATCAAAAATGGTCTCTAGCCTAGACTCTAATACTACAGCCGACGTCCCCCCTGACCAACTTACTTAATACTGACTCAGTCTATGACCACAGGATTTGTATAGAACGGTGTCAACTATGGTCTCTAGCCTAGACTCTAATACTACAGCCATCACTACAGGATTTGTTGCTGACCAGGAGGCATTTAAGGAGATCCCCCGTAACTCCTCAGGAATTCTTTAACGTCGCAAACAAAACGACGCGGTCAGTAGATCCTCTCAAAACTTAGACGGCCCATTGTCCAGCCCACATCTCGGAGTTTGGGCCTACCGTGCCACACCTACCAGCCCGCCGATCAGTACCGGTCCTTGGGAGGGTTCGTGTCCTCCGGGACAGTCGAGTCGTCAAACACAGTCTTTAGCCCTACTCAGCCCGTGTGGGTTTGGTCAACGAGGCCTTATCCTTCACACACGGAATCCTATCACCTGGACAAAAGGGACTCGATGCAGAAAGAAGAGAGACAGACTCAGACTCAGCAAGTACCATAGGGTGAGTGCACATCCATAGGGCGAGGGGTTAGGCTAAGGGCTTGGCGAGGTTTATACCAACTCCAGATTGGTCAAAATCATGGTCAACGGCTCCAGTCAACGCCTCGGTCAACGCTTGGTCAACATGGTCACACCCCGGTCAACGCTCCGATCAACCCTCTGGTCAACGCCCAATCAACCTCTAGGTCGGCTATGGCTGCCGACACCTGCTTCCTCGCCAACCTCCCTTCTTTTCCTCCTTCACCTTTCTTCTTTCTCGCTCTTTTTTCTTCCCTTTTTTTTTTTTTTTTTTTTTGTTCCCCCTCGGCTATGTCTGTCTTCAACTTCGTTGTCCTTCCTTCCTTCTCCCTCTGCTATGTCTTCTCTTTC
>BFEA01000183.1:2390319-2428887 GCA_003427395.1 Chara braunii
CTCTCTCTCTCTCTCTCTCTCTCTCTCTCTCTCTCTCTCTCTCTCTCTCTCTTTTGAATGTGAACGTGGTCATCTCCGCTGGAAGATCCACAATTCCAACATCTTTTTGCGCAACCAATCAAGGCAGTCACAACGGCCCACTCGCTTTTAAGATAGGGAGCAAGCCGACTTCCCAAGCCACTCCAACAGAACAGCCGCTCTCAATTAGCAAGCAAACCAGCAATCTCCCGCAGTCTTCCCACGCAGATAGCGAGCAAGCCAGCTCACCAGCCATATTCCAACAGGGGAGAGCCTCTGCAGGTGACACGGCACAACGAAAACAACCACCATACTGGTACATCTGTGAATCTCCACGCATGATGGCAGCCAGCTGAACTTGGCGGAGCTCCTCGCACGAAGGTAACCAGCTCAATCACAAGAATGAACTGGAGCAACCGCCATAAGGCTCCGGGAAAAAAGGCAGTGAACTCGACGGCAACTCAAGCCAGTAGTAACCAGAAGAGGCCGCCAAAAGAAACCGCACCGTCCACGAACGCCAGTCAGCACCTGCCATCGACCACGCTCAGCCACAAAAACAAGAGGAACAGCGTTCGCCTAAAACGACAAAGCCTCCCTCACACCCGCCTCAAACGGAAACTCCATTGTTCTCGTATCTTATGACCGACGGACAGCTGCCCTCCCGATCAGGTTACATGTATGGTATGCTGCCGCAATCGGACCCACCCATTGGTCTCCCCCACATAGACACCACCCTACATGACCAACCAGGAATACCAGTGTAACCCGGCTGGGGTCAGCCATAGCCGAGAGCCCGTCAAGGTCTCGCCCCACCTGGCACCCGTGCGCCTTAATTCCTCGCGTGGTTTCCGCCATGCCGTCAGAAAGGTCTAGCGTGCGTAGAGGCTAATTCTTTTAAGCCCAACCAATTTAATTACCTGTCGAATCTGGACAAGACGGCCTTTCAGGCCTTTTCAATAGTCATTTTAGTATTACGGGGAACCCCGTGGCAGCCACATCCGTGATCAAGCCTCCAACAAGGGAACATGCGGGAGCTGCATCCACCAGCAGGTGGGCGATACCGGTCAGGGGTCAGCCGGTAGCATCAAGACCGAGCTTCTTCGATGGGCCAGTCGCCGTGCCTCCCTTCCGGTTCCCTACCCCTATGAACATCAGCAGTCTCTGCTCGATGCCACTCGGGGGGATCAACGGCCTCTTTCTAGCTGGCGGGCGCCAAGCTTGCCCAGGAAGGTACATGAGGCCAATGGGAATTGAACCCAGGACCTCCTGAACGCCACTTGCGTGCCTTACTAACTGAGCTAGCCCGCTGGATTTTAGGGCAACTTTCAGTCTATCAGATGCAGCAATAACGGCCGCGCGTTCCATTCGGGTAAAAGACGGACCGAAAACATAGATCCTATACATTCATCGTATACATTCAGCGTATACATTCAGGATGAGGGTGCGTTGTGTTCCAGGGAAAACGGTGGTCCTCCTTCCAACAGAAAATGCGCAATCAATCAACGGGAATTTCTTTCGAACCACCTTTACTTCTCCGTTTCCATTGCTTTTTTCTTTGCGGGGGGGAAGAGGCGCGGAGGGGAAGAGGCGGGGGGAGGAAGGGGCGTCTATATCTCCTCGAATCCCCACCCACCCCCAACTTTTCGACAATTCTTTCAGCGCACCCCGCAATCCCTCTGTCGTACCTCTAGTGTCTATCCCACTCATAACCATCACCCCTCCATTTTTTTTTTATTTTTTTTTTAACCATCACCACTCCTACCATGCCTTGGTTGGTGGGATGACCTGCTTGGACAGCAGTAGCCGGCACAAGCGCTGAGCAGGTCATCGCCTTATCGAAGCACCATTTCGTTTTTGTCATTTTGCCCCTCCCTACCTATCGGTGTTGCAGATATCGAAGCACCATTTTTTGCTATTTTGCCCCTCCCTACCTCTCGGTGGTACCGATATCGAAGCACCATTTTTTGCCATTTTGCGCCTACCTATCGGTGGTACTAAAATCGAAGCACCATTTCTGCCATTTTGCCCCTCCCTACCTATCGGTGGTAAAGATATCGAAGCACCATTTTTCCCGATTATTGCCCCTCCCTACCCATCGGTCGTACAGATATCGAAGTACGATTTCTTGCCATTTTGCCCCTCCCTACCTATCGGTGGTACAGATATCGAAGCACCATTTTCCCTTGCCATTTTGCCCCTACCTATCGGTGGGGTACCCTGACACTTCTGTTTGTGGTCCCCCCCCATCAGCTTCACCAAGGGTGAGCTGTGTTCGGCGGGAGGCAGTGGTATATATGCCAGCCAAAACTCCTCCCATCAGCTTCACCAAGTCAGCTGCTCCTTCCCCTCCTCTGCTCCACCTCTCCCTCTCCTCCTATATGTGGCTTCTCGAGATTCGCTGCTTCTCTCGTCCTCCTTGCCTGCCTGCTTTACCTGTCATCCAATCCCCTTCCCCTCCCCTGTTCCTCCACCACGTCTTTCGATCCTCCTCTTCTCATATCCTGTAACCCTCTCTCTCTCTCTCTCTCTCTCTCTCTCTCTCTCTCTCTCTCTCTCTCTCTCTCTCTCTCTCTCTCTCTCTCTCTCTCTCTCTCCTCCCTTTTGTCAACACTCTCACTCCCTGATCTCCCTCATTATCATCCCTCTTAGGCTCCCTTTGTCGAACTGGCTCCAATACATCAAGAGTGAGGGGAAGAGGAAACGGAGGGAGGAGAAGAGGAAGACGAGGAGGCGACGGGAGCGGACAAGAGGATGAAGAGTACGACAAGCAACGAGGAAACAAGGAGGAGAGGGATGAGAGAAGGGGAGGCCGACGGCGAAAGAATCAACCGGACTGGTTCCCCCCAGAATATAAAGAGGTTGTCCTTTCAGAAAACGAAAAAAAAAGCATCGCGAACGGATGGCAGGGACGAGATGGTGGACACAAAGAGGCTGACAAGAAGAGGGGATAGCCAGGAAAAGGTGAAGAAGTGAACAGGAAAAAGCGAACAGAAATAGGCACGGGAGGGACGGGAAACGGGTAGGGAGAGGTTGCGGAAGGCGGGGACGAGGGGGGCGCCGTTTGGGGAGGAGAGGGGGGGGCAATTGCTCACAGGAGAAGGAGGTGGAAAGCTGCGAAGGCACACAGAGAACAGCGGATGAGGAGGACGAAGGGCCGGGGGATAGAGAAGAGGAGCTGCAAGAGGCGGAGGGGACACAGGAAGCGGAGGAAGCGGACGAGGCGGAGGGGACAGGAGAAGAGGGATGAAAGAGCACGAGTACTGCCTCTGCTCTCCTCACAACCACGCATTAAACTTGCTGAGAATTTCCCCCCGTCTAAACTACGCAGCTGTACCGTCGTTTTCTCAAATAGAACGCACGGTCATTAGTAAGAAGGGGAGGAGGAGAGAAAGGAGGAGAAGGAGAGGAGAGGGGGAGAGGAGGAGAGGAGGAGAGGAGGAGGGGAGGAAGGAAGGGAAGTAGAAGGGGGAAGAGAGAAAGGAAGAGAAGGGGAAGAGGAGAGGAGGAGGAGGAGGGGGTGGAGAGAAGGGAAGTAACTAAAGGAGGAGAAAAAGGAAGAGAAGGGGAGGAGGAGAGGAGGAGGAGAGGAGGGAAAAGTAAGAAGGGGGAAGAAGAGAGAAAGGAAGAGAAGGGAAGTAAGAAGGGGAGGAGGAGAGAAAGGAAGAGAAGGGGAGGAGGAGAGGAGGAGTGGAGGGAAGGGAAGTAAGAAGGGGGAAGAAGAGAAAGGAAGAGAAGGGGAGGAGGAGGAGGAGGAGAGGAGGTGGGCAGGAGGGTGGAGAGGAGGTGGAGAGAAGGGAGGAGAGGAGGAGGAGGAGGGGGAGGAGGCGGAGAGGAGGTGAAGGGGAGGGAAGTAAGAAGGGAGAAGAAGAGAGAAAGGAAGAGAAGGGGAAGAGAGGAGGAGGAGGAGGAGGAGGAGAGGAGGTGGAGAAGTAAGAAGGGGGAAGAAGAGAGAAAGGAAGAGAAGGGGAAGAGGAGAAGAGGAGAGAAGAGGTGGAGAGAAAGAAGGGAGGGAAGGAAGAGGAGACGGACAGAGGAAGAGTGATACAGAAACGACTAGAACGAAAAGGAGCATGGCACTACGAAGGGAGGAGGAGGACGAGAATTTACCTATGAAGGATAACTAGCCACTTCGGAAAGGGGGGAGAAAAGGAAAACAGGCCGACAAACAAAGCAGCAGTCGATAAGGGTGATGGGGAGGAGAGTGAAAAAGGTCGGCGGGTAGCGGTGGAAGAGAACGACCTTCGTTCCCTTGGAAAAGGAGGAACAGGGAAGAGAAAAAAGGAGAGGACGACTAGGGGGAGGAGGACAGGGGATGGGAACGGGGTAGCTGACGGGTAGGTTGACAGGAACCTTGCTGGAGGAAGAGAAGGGAGGAGGAGGAAGATGAGGAAGCTAGGAGAACGGAGTCCACAGAGGGTTAGACATGGAACCTTTTCATACCGATACAGAAAGGAGTGTGACAACGATGCTGAGACCAGAACTGCTGGAAAAATGACGGTGACGATCAGAATCAAGCACCAGCGCTTGTTGCACGTTCTTCCAGCCTAAACCCGGAACGACGAAAGCCCAACCCAAGGCCACATGTCGCACCCCGCCCAAATGAAGAGGGGGAGATGCTAACAGAGAAAAGTGAGTCGGGCGACAAGACTGCGGGATCGCCAAACGGCGAAGGACGCCTGCGTCCGGGCCCGAGGCGCCGCCCCCGACGGCTAACAACGACGACAAACCGACGACCGACAAAAAACAGTTCCTTCCACCCATGGACCGAAAAGCTCCCCCCCAAGAAAAAAAAAAAAAAAAACGTTCCCCCCCACGACGCCACCAATTGGCCTACCTCAGTACATAAACACCTGAACTGTTGAAAGACCCGAGTTCGAACTCAACTGGAAGCAGATGAGTCAAAATTCGCAGCCAGGAGGCTGCGCTTGTGTGGATTCCATTTTCGTCGTTTCATGTTCTTTCTATTTTCGGTAAGGTCGTGCAGTACAGCTTCGCTAGGACGGGTTCGTTTGGGGTCTCCTGCAGCAGAAAATAGGCTCCAGTCTCAGTCGCTTGTAAGACCGGTTGTAGGGCAGGTTACCTTGTCAAGGTCATTGCGATTCAGAATAGGGCGCTGTCCATGGAGTGCTTTTCCCATTGAAAACTGGGGGCGGGCTATATGGGTCTGTTTGTTTTTTCTTTCTCGTCTACTGCATCTTCCCAGAAATACAGTTTGGAAGCATTCAGCTGTTTGTTCGGACTGCCCGGCCCTACTGATACCACGCTAGGGCGTGGGGGCGCAGCCAGGACTGCGGCGGACCGGCGATTGCACAGAACTGTCTGGAGAGACACGCAGGGAAAATCACGGGCATAGCAGGGACCCGGGGAGGAGGGGGTAAATCATTTGTAAAGGAATTCAGGGTCTGTGGTGAGCCTGCAGTCCATTTGCCGCTTTTCGTTGGGTAGATGGTCTTCCTTCCCCGGGACTTGTGAATGGTTGATGTTGTTGGTTGCTATGCAGCGACAATATTGGCCATTAGACACCGCCATGTGGGGTTTGGGCAGGGGTAGGGGGAGGTACAGTGACTGGCCATTGCTCGGTGCTAGCACCGCCGATTTCCCCCATCGGCAATGCCTGCCCACCCCTGGTCACTGTGATGAGGGACTGGTACAGCCTTGCTCTCGCACCACTGCTGTGGTGCCAACCTACCCCGTGGGCTGGGGAGAGATCCGGGTTGGTTGGTGTTCCCCCGTACTACACATACACTAGTGAGAGGATGAGATAGATGAGTACTAGCAAGAAAAATGAGATATATGAGATGAGGCTACTGGATGAAGGGTGGGGGACGATGAGAAAGGGAGGCACAGCTACTGGCAGGTCTCGGTCTTTGTGTTAGCCAGACCCCCACTGGTGGCCCCAACCCTATACCCTAACCATTAGGGGCAAGGGCAGAGAGAGGAAACTATGCTTGCAGGGGTCCCCTCTAGATAGTCTTAGGAGTAGGTAGTGGAAGGTAAAGAAACAGGAGTTGAGAGAAGAATATAGAAAAAAAAAAAAAGCTTTAAAAAAAAAAATAAAAAAAAAATGGAAAATGTATTTTGCCACTTCTCCTGCAAGATACATTCACTTTTTCCACATTTGCATTAGATGTGGACGAATCTTTCCGTACTTACGTCCAGAGCTTAGTAGAAAAGCTCCTACCTAGTTGTGAGTGTGCCC
Organism: Chara braunii; assembly: GCA_003427395.1. Lineage (NCBI taxonomy): Eukaryota > Viridiplantae > Streptophyta > Charophyceae > Charales > Characeae > Chara > Chara braunii. The sequence continues at coordinate 2,396,537 of BFEA01000183.1, forward strand.
TCGGGTTGAATGCATGATGATCTTGACTGCTGACGATCAATTGGTCCTTGTGGTATTGGCTCCCTTACCCCAGACCTACCCCCATCAGTGACTGTTTTTAGTCTATTTGTGAGGATAACGCAAATCTAACCTCTAAGAGCACACTCAGGGCCTTGCCACACCACTCGAGAAATGTGAAAAAGACAAAGATGTGACGGGGGCATCTGCCCATCTTCTAGCGGGAAGTTCATTCCCATTTTGCAAATTTCGAGAGTGGTGTGGCGATGCCCTCACACTAGAACTTTTTACTACTTATTTATGGTTGTAATTGCGTTCATATACACCACACTTTGGCCGTCATTGCGGTCAGATGCATTTAAGATAGAGCTAGGTGGTGTGTGAGTACGCTCCAAGTGGTTTGCAGGCGAGTCTGCATCTCTTCTTCGAAGGGGAGTGTCCGCAGGGGTGTCGCTCTCTTCTTTGAAAACAAACAAGCATTTCAGAAAGAAAAAAAAGAAAAAAAAAAAAAGGAGTGTCGGCTACTTATTTATAGCTGTAATTGTGTTCATATACACCACGCTTTGGCCGTCATTGCGGTCAGATGCATTTAAGAGAGAGGGTAGGTGGTGTGTGAGTACGCTCCAAGTGGTTTGCAGGCGAGTCTGCATCTCCTCTTCGAAGGGGAGTGTCCGCAGGGGTGTCGCTCTCTTCTTTGAAAACAAACAAGCATGGACTGAGTGTATAATAGCCAGTAGTATAGCAATTTCCCCATTCAGATCTTCGGCGCCCTTTCTACCCCTTTCCCCCATCCCTGTGTCCCTCCCTCCCCCCTCGATCTGCTCTCCCTTGAACCTACACCCCACCCATATCTTTGACCCATTCCAGCACTCACCATTCCTTCACCCTACTCCCCTCCGTATGCCTCTCGCTCCCTCTCTGCGATCCCATAACCCTTCACTAGTCTTAGTTACCCACACCCCAACTCTGTAAATTAGAACCAGGGTTCTGTAACTTCTGCTCTTGCTTCCCCTCTATGATCCCGTAACCTTTTCACTAGTCTGCCTCTCTGTGAACCTGTAACCTTCCACTATTCTTAGTTACCATCCCAACTCTGCAATCAGAACCAGGGTTTGCAACTTCCTCTCTCATTTGGTCGAGTCGTAGACACAGACATATGAGTACAATTTCAACACCAGCTCATGAAAGATTCATGGGTCCGATTGGTCCCGTAAAAAGCATGCTGCGAGAGAGTTTCTCTCTAGGTTGAAGTGTGGGGACCCTGACCCCGTTCATTCCTTTAGAGAAATCAAATAAACAGACTCTTCAAAAAAAAAAAAAACATGCATTTCAGAAAAGTAAAAAAAAAAAAAAAAAAAAAGTGTGCCTGATTCGAACCGATGATGGGTGCTCGCTGCACTACTCTCGGCATGCACAAAAGACAAAAATCATGGTCGTGCATCTTTCTATATTCTAGCGCAAGATTCACTTTCGTTTTGCACATTTCGAGAGTAGTGCAGTGAGGCCCGATCTCTATACCAACCAAACAGTCACTGAAAAACTGGCAGCACGGGACTGCCAGGGCGAGGTAAAGATTTGTATGGATTTGGCGCACAAACCAGGCCATGTTTGTGGACAAGTACAGACGGTTGGGGGGGAAAAAAAACTGAAAAAATCGTAGACTGACCAAACTAATACTATACCGTCGATCTCAATCGAGAACGAACGGTCGGATAACCGAAAGACAACTACACTTCTATGCAATTTTTCTCGATCGATGCATCTGCCCGCCATTCCGTCCGAAAACAGCCCCATTACCTGCTAGCATCACGCCAGACTTTCCTGAACTAGAAACTATGCAACGACCTCACGCTGCCCGCACGTCACTCAACGACCACAAAGCACTCTCCAGCGACCGTAACCACACCACCCGCACAAACGACCGGTCGTTGCCTTGTGACCGCCCGCAACCCTTTTTTGCACGCAACGACGCCCTGTATACCCTGTCTCTTATACACATCTAGATGTGTATAAGAGACAGACGCCAGACTTTCCTGAACTAGAAACTATGCAACGACCTCACGCTGCCCGCACGTCACTCAACGACCACAAAGCACTCTCCAGCGACCGTAACCACACCACCCGCACAAACGACCGGTCGTTGCCTTGTGACCGCCCGCAACCCTTTTTTGCACGCAACGACGCCCTGTATACCCGTATAAGCAATGAGCGACATTCCCCATCTGGAAAGCGCTCGCTAAACGACAAAACGCATCCATGTATACGCAGCCAGTATTGGTTGCAAATTGAGGGAAAATACAGACGACGGGGGAGGTGGTCCAAGCGCCGTGCCGATTGACGCGAATAGCGCAACTCTTCGCGGATGCCTCGGTGACTACGGTGCTAACCGTCAACAACGAGGTTTTCGGCCAGCGCGCCGCTTGACCGCATGGTTCGCCATGCTGGTACGGGAATTGGACAGCTAACGCTCACCTTGAGCGGGCAACGGCCCCTTTGGGGCCAGGCTTGTCCTCCCTGTAGTGGCCTGGTTACCGCCGCTGCCCGGCTCAAGTGCAACTCGAACACTACTGGAGATCGAAGTACCTAACGGTGAGTTTGAAGCAAAGTGAACTACAGTGACCTGTGAAGCCAACCCTGGGATGGGGTTTATGTGATGGAGATGAATGTCGGGAATTATATGGTTTAATCCCAATCCTTCCTTTTATAGTCTGGTATTATAATAAGTATTTATTGCAAGAGAATCGAGGCCTCTGACAAATAACGGCTTACTGTATGGTTTGGATTCATCATCAGTTGATCGGGTATATACCCCAGAGGAGAAAAACCAGATAGGAAATCTATTGGGCGCATGTTTCAAGGATAGGATCTTTCCTGCTGGTTTCAGTATAGGAGTAGCCCAATTGAGTGACGGCATCGCAAGGTTTGACTTGAACGAAGAATTTTTCAATTTGAATATTCAATGGCTAAAAGACCACACAGTAACTATCATATTTGAAAACAAATCCTCGACACTCTCCAATTCCTTGAAAAACAAATCGGTAAGAGTGTATGAGAATGCGTGGTATGATCCCGGTATTGTGGAGGATTCGGTTACGAGAGGACAATACTAAAGTGAAGGAAAAAATTTGGCATCCTTCGTCTCTCCGGAGAAATCCATAATCTAATGGATGCTCGCAAAAAAGGAAGACACAATCCTTTGCGAGGACATAAGTTATGATATCCGTTTCTTGCCATGGATGACGCTGGCAGAAATGAAGATCTTAAAGGATAGGGGCCCGAAAGTGGTATGAGTCCGTTGTCCATGAGTGCCACTTCAGTTAATGTCTGCCTCGAGAGTAGCAATTGAAAACACCTTTGGAGAAGTTCAAAAGACCTATCCTACGGAGCAGGATGATGAAGAGTCTGAATTAGGCAGTGTACGTTTCAATCTAGATCCCAACGCACAGTCAAGGATTTGTGTCAGACTAGCAGTTGGGATACCCAACCAGGGAGACTACTACTTTGATATACTTTCTGTGAATACTCCCTGGTGTAATGCTTGTTGATCCACGTGGAAACTGACAACACATGTCCAGTGAAGGAGCTCGGTCCCTTTGAAAACCCGGGGCCACGTCAGCCCCCCCAGACCCGCCGTTCTTCGACGAATGGGTTTAGGTGACTGCCAATGGGGGCATGGAAGGCAACATCCTAGTTTGAAAATGCACCCTCTCGCCAGTATAACAAACAAGGATCCAAAAAAAACAAAGCGGGTAAAGAACCGGATTTCAAAGAAAAGGGCGTAGCGGGGGGACGTGAAAAGGAGAGAGTGGTAGACAGAGAGAAGAGAAAAGAGCAAGAACGGGAAAAAGAGAGAAGGAAAGAGAAAGAGAAAGAGAAAGGGAAAGGGGAAGGGAAAGAGAGAGAAACAAAAAAAGAGGGAAAGAAAAAAAATAAGAGAGAGGGAAAGGGAGAGATGGGTCGCTATATCGAAAGAAAAGGAGGTGAGAGATATTCATAAGGCACAATACGAAGTTGAGGGCATGAGATTCATCATGGAGGAATCAATAGTAACAGCCTGTCCGGAAGGTCGTCGGATCACAGGTCAATGGAAGAGGACAGGGTCGGAGGGGCAGGGGGAACTGGGTCAGGGGTACCAGGGGCACTAGGGAGTTGAAATGGTGAAACTGACTTGCGCAGAGATCGTTCAGGCGGATTCTAAAAATCTCGAAAACCCGCCCTCCCTAGGGAACTGATGGTTGCAGACCCGATGGAACCTCTGGATCGTGCAGACTTGAATATCCAGAAAGTGTTGATCCCGTTGATTTGCACCAACTCCAACAAAGGAGTTATCGTCATGGCAACTCAACTTGCTAATGACCTGCTTAAACTCTCGACAACCCGATGCTAAAGGAGCACTAACAGAACTGACCATTTTGAAAAATAGTCAAACCTCTTATTCCGAATTTCCTACAGGTAAGGGTGATTTCCGCGGTTAAAATTTGATGTTTTACAGCGGAAGATGGAAGAGGGTCAGGGCCCGTCTCTATTTTGTTTTTTCTTTGATGTCAAGATTGATAACAATATCATGCAACAATTGATTGCGATGGACAAAGACTGGTTTCCTTTATCCATAATAGACTCTCCGTTAAACGAGAACCTGAACAAGATCCCGTTCAAACAGACGATGACTGCAAAAACGATTGCAGACTGGTTGATTACCTCTGCATTCAGGGAAATGATCTTCAAGTTAGATTTCGCAAATGTTATGCGTATCCCGTGGGTGGAACAACAAAACCTCAAGGGGGGAGAAGGGTCTTGTCGTCGAAAGCAGTTGGATATGAACACACCAGTACCGGGCCGGATCCAAGAATCCTTTGGCGCTACCATGACGTATGTTGCCTAAGGGCAAACCATGCATATTGTTGTGGAATGTCTGACGCCTTTATGATATTAATTACAAGCACAAAAGAGACAGGCTGAAATTGTGGTTGCATTATAAGAAATTTGCAATTGTCTGTATCCAAGAGTCAAAACTGGACGAACGGAGAATAATCACCGAGACTTCTTGGTGGTCGGGGCCTTAGTATTGGGCTCCAACAAGAGACACAAATGGACAAATAGGCACCTATGGAGGGACTGGCATTCTTCTCCACATGGAACTAGAATCGACATTGATTGATTATATGGTGGACATATGGGGTCATTGGGTATGGGTCAAACTAACAGTGGAGGAAGAAGATTGGACTATCATGTTCTTATACCTCCCATCAGAATTTAATGAACGAGTCCACTTTATTGCAGAGCTCTTCGACATAATTCCAAATTCAAAGAATATGATTCTAGCAGCAGACTGGAATACTGTGTTAAATCCAGGTCTGGACAACCCCAAAGTTACCCCTATTAGAACGGACGCAAGGCTCTTGCATGCATTTATTGTCTCACAAAACATGACGGACGCATTCAGAATACTGCACCCCGAAAGTCATGGGTACACGTGGTTTGGATCCAAGACCCCCCTATTCGTAGGAGACTTGATTACGTTTTAATCAAAGGAAGTCAATGAACCAACTGCATGAAAGTGGAGGTAGGCACCTCCTTCTTATTAGACCACCACTCGATACAGGCGAAATTTAACCTCCCACAGAAGAGTAAGTTTGGACCATCTTACTTAAAGTTCAACATGAATCACCTAAAAAACAAGTGGGTAGTGAACTGAATAAAAAAACACTTAGATCAGTGGCTGCAAGCTCGTCCGTTGTTTGAGGAGGAGAACCAGCGGTTGGAGGTGGGTTTCAGGATCCTACAAGGATCTCTGAATAACATCTCCAGGATTAAAATGCTAAAAGTTACAATCCAGGAAAACTCATTAATAACTGACATTCAAAAAGTTAAAGCAGAAATAGGTAAACACCTAGTGTTCGACGCATATTGGACAGCGAAACGCAAAAGGAAAATTCTCATATTGAAAAAAATTGAAATTAATAAACAAGAGAAGTGGTCCCAATAGCTGGCTCAACAGAACATAATTTCAGGAGATAGAATGAACAGAGATACATTTCGGAGACTGATACTGCAAAAGACAAAATCCCCGATGGGACAACTAGCCCACCCATTTGCGGTTCAACAAACGGTCACTGAGGACGTTGACAAAATGTGTGAATATGCTAGACTGTATTTCCATGACATCCTAACAACTAGGCCACCTTTCGATAGTATGACATCAGACTTAAGGAAAAATTCAGACTTTTTGTCTTTAACACATGTGAGAGTTTCACCCCAAGCGAGGTTGGACCTCGACAGACCCGTGACAACCGAGGAGCTATTGGAGGCTGCCAAACACATGGCGAAAGGAAAATGCCCTGGAGATGATGGCATACCGATCGAAGTATACCTGACAATGTGGCCACAGATCAATCCGTACTTGGTCGCCTGCTATAACGGGGTGTTAGAGGGTGGTAAATTGACAAAAGGAATGATGAATGAGATAATTTCTCTCTTATACAAGAAAGGGGACAAGACAAAGATCCGAAACTAACGTCCCATTTTAGTTTTGAACGTGTCATATAAGATTCGTGCGAAAACAAGCTCTAAGATTATCCAGATACCTACTGGACCTTATTGGGAAAGAACAGGGAGCCTTCGTGAAGCATAGTTCCATCATGGACAATATTGCTGCCACAATACGGGCTCTAAAAGTCATTGCAACAGAGAACCAAAACGTTGTAGTCCTTCTCCTGGACATGGAGAAGGCATAAGATAAAGTGGGATGGGTCTTTGTAATGACGATATTGAAACACATGGGTTTTGGGGAGGTATTTGCACATTGGGTAGCCACTATGTACTCAACGGCGACCGCTTCAATAATGGTGAACGAGTATAAATCTCAACAATTTCCTCTGTCTCGATCGCTCAGACAGGGTTGCCCCTTAGCCCCTCTACTGTTCGTAGTTCAAATGGAGGTTTTGTTGGATAATACCAGACACAAAGATCAGATTGAAGACCATTAGTTCCATAACCAGATTCAATCGAAAGGAGGAGCCTTGGCTGCTGACCTAACAATAGCGTGTGTCAACAGTAGGCCGACCCTGATTTTACTTATGAAAGTGTTAAATAAGTACTGCGATCTTGTCAGAGGCCTCGATCAATTGGAATAAATTTACTTATTTCTTACCTAAGGACTATGAATTGAAAGTTAATTGAGGTTTGAAACAAGTACTTGCGGATTCGTCCGACCAGTTCTTAGGTGTGCAAGTGACACTCTCCAATAATGCAGAGTTTCAAAACTCAGTTTTGGTGGAGAAATTTGTCAGCAGACTGTCAAGATGGAGCAACAAACGTCATCCTTCGTTAATGGGAAGGGTGTTGGTCACTCAAGCTACAGGCTTCGCAGTATTAAGGTTTGTACTTTTCAAGCATCTTCTCAGGGACAAGGCCTACAAAGCCATTAAGAGGGCAACTGTCAAGCTACTGTGGAAACCGGAAGCAGAGGAAAATCATAAATTATTTTTTTAAGTGGCATGGAAAACAATCTGCTTCCCAAGAGAGGAATGTGACCTAGGTTTATTAGATCCGAAACAACAGAACATATCGGCTCTGGCCAAATGACCGGTAAAAACCTTGATTACAGACCCCTCTGCCTTTTGGATATCCCTGACATTGTACATTCTAAGTATTGAATGAGAACTAAACAGACCAGACGATGTTATAGCCTGTTTTTGATTCACTCTTTTTTAAACAGGAAATTAAAGTCAGTTTTTTGGAATAATATTATGGTTGCCTGACATAAATTGTCTCCATCAGAAAGAGTGAAGAAGAATCAGTCCTTAACCAGATCTTATTTGAAAATCCGTGGATGGTAAATGATATCGGGTCCTCGTTCTCGACACACGACTCTGCGGGGAACTTCGGGAAGACCTGGGTTGAAAAGGGGATTGTACGGGTTAGCGATATGTGGGATAGGAAAACGAACGGACAGAAAGATTCGTCGCAGATTAAGGAATCTCTAGGAAGACCGAAACACATCCCTAGTAGGCTTGAAGCGATCCAAAAGACCATCCCCCCAAGATGGGTAGCACTGCTTTCTAGTAACAGAGACCCTGTAGGCGAGCAGTGGTTGATCTCTCCCTCGCAACAGTGAACGATCGTATAGAGTACAAATGACTTGGGGGAGGATGGGTGGGTAGCAACTGAATGGTCTGTGCCGGTAGACTTCTCCTTCAGTAAGACATTGGTATGGAAAGGGAACCTGCGACTATCTTCGTTAACAAACTACTCTGAAGTGATTGTAAGAAAGAAAACGCAGAGGGCCCCGACCGGAGCGACATTGGTTACAATAGTCTCCCTCCTGATGGGTCTGAAACCATTGGAAAAGGCGGCAGTAAATTGTAGAACTGTAGGATGGTGGCAACCATAGAAGCAGGTAATCTTATGATTTGATGAGTACTCTACTAAAAAAGGTTATAGACTGTAGAGGCTGAAAGTAAAGAAGACACCTCTATTTCTAGTTGCCAACAGACCGCACGAACAAGGAATGCTAACAATTTCATCAGAGCATCTCTCAGTATTTTGGAAACAACTCAAGCTGTTACCCTCTCAACGTCTGTCAAACATATTATGGCTCCACTCTATGTTGGCCACAAATTCAGCGGCGAGTTTGGTCTCAAAAGAGTTGAAAATCTTTGTAGGTTGTGTACGTTGCAAATTGATATTGGAGGACTCTCGTCACCTATGGTGGGACAAGATTACCAAGCTGAAATTCATCTGGTCCGATGACTGGATATTGAATGGTACCCACGGTTCAACTAACTCAGAGGAAAGAGACTGGATCTATGTTGCTCAGGCGATTCGGACCATTATTATGAAGGTCATTTGAGATGATCGAAATGATCAACTCTTCAACCAGAAAGTTAATCTGACAATGCCATCAAGAACACAGTCACACAACAAATTAGAACTACTATTCAGAGTGATTGGCTTCACAGATTGAGCAAAGGCAGATACTATAAAGTTAGGAAATGGTTTTGGGACACTTGGGGCAGGGAGTCCAGACTAGTGAAGATTACTGCTGAAGGCAGGCTATACTTCTCGCCCTGACTCCTTACCCCAACTGGTCATGGGGAGCGCAATAGCTCCCCTCCGTGAGTCAAATCAGTACATGACATGGCAGTAGGAACTGAGTGTTCTGCCCAGTAAGCTTTTAGACATTTAAGAGGACTTACCTTGTAAGAGGCTCTCTCTTTCTTTTGCCTTTTTTGGAGTTTCTTTCAATATAGGGACGCTGGACCCAGTTTCCAGGAGCCCATAGATGGGTAAAGGTCCGAGCATGTATTGTATCGGGTTGTATTGTTGGGGTGTGTTCCTGGACACCTGTTTCTATTAATGGATGAATTTGTTTTGGTAAAAAAAAAAAAAAAAAAGGACTGCCCTGCCTCGTTGGCAGGGCTTACTAAGAAAAGAAAACAAAAAACAAAACGTGCTTACCTTTGCCACGAGAGTTGTGGAGATTGAGGGTCTTGCTCCACTACTGACCAAATGTGCAAAATGAGCATGAATCTTCTGGTAGAACATAGGTAGATACAGTGCTAGTAGTTTAGAGCTTAAAATGCATTTTTCCTAGCCGTGTATGGGGTGGTATAACCCTCAGTAGCTTGCTATTCGTTTTTCAGATTTTTTCCCCCCCTCTTGCGATCCAAGAATCTGGGCTCCATCCAGCGGCCTAACTCAGTTGGTTAGGCAAGCAAGTGGCATTCTGGAGGTTATGGGTTCAATCCCCATTACCGCCTATGGCCCTCTTGGTGCCAACCAACTGAGATAGTCAACTGGATCCTCCCAGTCGGTATCAGTAAGATCTTCGGCCAACACGGGTGTGAATGGGCGTGTGACTAGGTTGCGTGTCGTGTGTGTGACAACATTGGCTTTAAACAACCATCCAGAAGGTTGCCCATCCCCTACTTCATAAGACCTTTGCTAAACTTACTGTCTATAACATAAATCATGCTACCCGAATGACTATGTCCCCGTGTCAAACGTGGTATAACAGTAATACTACTCTGTATCGTTCCAATCTAATGAGAAAAGAAACCAAAAGTGTTCGAATGCCCCTAAAAGTTGGGTCAGGTACCCTTAAAACAAAGGGATACGGCGAAATACCCCTAAACTCTGCATATGCCATGCTCGTGGCCATAGACAACTTCTGATATAGGCCTGTCCGTGGAGCTCAGGGCCTGTGCACTTCTTTAGCCATAAGAAAATTTCCAACATAGTCCAACAACCAGAACTTCGGGGGCATATGGAGAAGTTGTATAGGGCCGGTAGGGGCACATGCACAAAATGTCGGTGTGAGGAAACTCTGGGAGGGGTCGTCCGCCGTTCGCTGAAGCCAAAGGCTATGGCGCCTGTCACTCGCCACGCTCGCTTCCGAGGTCCTCAGCGACCAACAACTTTTTGAGGTTTGCACTGCCTGTCAAATTCCCCTTTTTAATAACCATAACATGGTAAATCTTTGCTCGAGTTGATTGGGAGGATAAAGAACGAAAGGTACCATGAAGATAAAATTGTTTCCCCCCTTCAAATTCGAGAGCCGATCAGAAGACCCATCTTCAAGGTCCCACCATTTCTCTTGAGTTAGGAAGGGCGATTCAGTAGCCTGACTCACAGGGTATCTGATGGGTGAAATATCTGTAAAGCAACCTCTTCTTGTAAAGTAGCCCGAACCTGCGTGAGGCTATGCTGCGCTCAGCTTGTATTATCGGCCCGCAGGTAATAAACGAAGCCTCCTCTTCTCGCGGTCGTTTTATTAATTCTCACATTGATTTTATCACGAGATCTCCCCAACCAGATCGACATTTCACAGGGGGAGAGATTTGATAATCCAGAGATCATGACTCGAAAGGAGCGTTTGATAAGTTTCACATATTACTCAGTCTCCCAACCACTCAAGAATTTTTTTTCGCATAAACTGTCAGAACACGGCAAACCTGCAAACTTGTTCAATTCAAAAAGGATGAACATAAGCTGATTATTGATCTTGACCCGGTCACGTCAAAAGATAAATAAGCCTGAGGGCAACCCGCTCGTCGTTCTCTGGTCTTGTTTCAATTGGTTCCGGGTCCCCACTCATGAATTAGTGGACAGATCAGGGTTTCATCCTTGCATCGGAAACCAGTTTGCAAGAGAGACGTTCGTCAGATCAGTGCTATCACGCAATTCGCACAATGATCGGCAGACTTGCTTCTTGATATTCAAATAGATGGGTGTCTCCAGCTGAGCCAAGGCTTGAGACGTCAATGTCTGATCGACACGACTTTTCTTCACGGGATAACCAATCCACTTATCACTTGGAGTGTTGAAGGGAACGTTATTTTTACTCAATATCAATGCCTGACTAGTCGACCCCCGTCCGATACCCCATTCGATTATGAAGTATCTCAACCCCCTCTTCCACTCACATGAGCGCTCATTCTTCTCACCTTCTTGTTCCCCTGAGAGGTAACTGACACCCCTGGTCTCTAGTACCGACTTATGCAATCAAGCGAGATTGAACAAATAAACAAAAACCCTATATTTCCCCCCCCTTAGTATACATTCATTCTCTCACCCTATAAGGGTGCGAGCAATAAACTCTAGCCCTTCACTCCTATAGGGAAAGTGAAGGGGGGAGCAACCCAATCAGCTCCAGGCACTGCTATATCACACTTCGTTCACTCGTCAGAAAGGCTATTCTGCGAGACAGGGGGCAGTGTGTTCTCCCCACAACGCCCTTCTCGTTTACTCATACACTCGTTTCCCTTGCGGTATTCAGTGAGCATCTTAAAACTGGCTTGAGAACCAGTTCACTCGTTCCCAGCTCTACAGTAATCATCTAGTTAGTCGCAGACCCACTTTTCAAGTTCTGATAATACTCACCTTTTGGCCCCAATTCAACGATCCTTCATGAGCGATTACCTTTGGAGGGTACGCCGGTAAAGGCGTTTACTGTCTAGGAGAACGTTTGTCGAATTGCTTATCCCTCAACAATCTCCAAGGAGGAGAAGAAACAAACTTTGAGCCCGACCGCCAACTGATCATCTTCACGGGCCCATTCTTGTCGGTCACACCTCTCAACCTCCTGTACCATGAGTATCCTTCCCGATCTCACCCTCAGTTGCAAGTTTCCTTTCTCGTGCAATACTGCGTGATCCACGTGCTGTGATCGCTACGCACTTCCTTCATACACCTTCCCCCCATGTCTTCAAACAACCATCACCACCTTAGCTAAGGCTAATGAGCCGAGACATTTATACCTTCACTGAAGTGTTCTTGATGTTAGCGTACAGCAAGCTCGCTACACGCTCTTATCTGTCCTCCCCGTACCCGCACTCCCCCATCTGCTGTCCTACGATTTCTCACTATTGCTCACCCTGCGTTTTAGCTGTATCTGGATTGGTTTGCCCATCAGCTAACCCGAGCGTATCCTTCCCCACATATAGATGAAGGAAGTGGCGGAGATTACACCTCGCACGTCCCCCCCCCTTCTGCTATGCCCGTATCACTTCTAGAGTACCCGTACCACTTCCGCTTTACTCTCACTCGAACACGTTGATGAGTGCAAACAAGATCTGACTGACTCCCTCAAATGTTTGTCTCCACTCTGAGTTGGGCTGACCAGAAACGCGGAGCACCCCAGGCACTCCCTCCGGCTGTCCCCAAGGGCTCAACAGTCATCTCAGCTGTGTACACCGAGCATGCCCCTCCCTTCAGTCGTTCCCGATACCGCCCCGTCTGACCACGCTTAGGACGACTCCTCTCAGCAAGCTCGGGCGTGGACTGCATAGCGAGTGGCGCATGCCAGACGCACTACTCCCTCTGCGCCCGCCTCGAATCTCCCCTCTCTCCCTGACGGGTCAAACCAGATACCTTCTTTATCTAGAAATCCCTCTTCGCGACGATCCCTTCCTTTCTTCTTATGTTCCAACTCGTTCCTTTACCCACTTAGCTCAGAGTGATCCCCCCACGGTCTCGCATCAGCTGACTGTGCACGCCGCGGACACTTGTCACACCTCCCTAACCTCTTGGTCGCGACACTGCCCTCTCCCCACTTGCACCGTGTTCCCCTTCACATTCGCCAAACGGACCTCCGAACTCTGTCCAGAGCGTTAGAGGGGGCGGGGTACATCAAGCACACTTCCCTGTCTCTCCCCCAACCCGAATGCCCCCTCCCCTTTTTCCGCTGGTCCTTCTATAGTTCGTATGCGGCTGCTACGTTTGCCCAGGCTGGTCGTACCTAGATATTTCGCCTGACCAAGTAGTATCAGGCCCGATACCCGGGCCGTTGGTCCGATGCAGGTACGGCGGTACCCGCTGTAGGACCCGCAAATACGACAGCCCAACCTGGCGACTATACAACGATTATCACGGACCCAACGTTTTGACCAACCCATTATTACATGTAACTTAATAACCATGTATTCCCTGTCGTTGGACCATGCGCCATGAACAAAAAGGTAGGCCCGTGCCTGCGCCAAACCAGTTACTATATGAAGAGACTAACATAGATGACACCGAGTTGCAGCAATCTGTTCCGTTACCAAGCCAGCCCAATGTCGATCAGCATATCGTGAAGCAAATGTACCAAGCCCCTATCGAACCAGTAACCATACCAATAACCAAACCTGAGAAATAGGCACAAACCGCCGTACATCGCCCCAGTACCATTCCTGTGTCGAACCTGAGATAGGGCATAATACCTGCAAACCAGAGTACCGCGATCGTCCCTGAACAGACCGAAGGTCGCACCAACTTGCACAGTTGCTCCAACAGCCCAGTGCCGAACCTGATCTGAACCAATGTAGACACCAAAATGCTAGTACCGTGTGGCAGCAATTCGCTTCAAAGACGAGCCGGTGTACGCACCATATCAACCATGTTACCGTGACCAAAAAACAAAACATTATGTTGCGCCGCAAATGCACCATGCCAGCGCCAGCAAAGGACTATACCGTTTCTGTCCCGAGCCGATGCGTTATGCTCGTTCCAGACCAGTGTCCGCATCCAGAACAATAACACTGCCTGACCCATACCAAAGCAGTATTGTTGCCACACCATACCCGACCATGTCATCGCGACCCAAAATCGATCCCTCACACTCAATAATACTCGACTATCGTAAGGATATCGATCAGGAGGATTGACAAAGATCAAGGGGACTCGTATGAATCGACAGATAAAAGATAAATAAATAATTTTCGACAAAAATCCCATCAAGAATAAACCCCGTCAAAAATTAATCAAATAATAAATAATCATTTATTTTCCTTCCTTTTATTGTTTATTTTCTTTTACTCATTTGTAATGTTGCTATTAGAACTGATGAGAAATTAGGTCAATTTTGTCAAGAGTAATTTTTGAAGAAATTTAATTAAGTAACAAATTTTTATTTGTTTTCTTTCTTATTATTATTATTTTTTAATTCTTTTTTTCAATTTTAATTTTGTTGCTAAAATTAATAAAAATTAAGGGATTATTCCCTCGTCAATTCCTTAGAGTGAAAGGGGCGCGCCGAGGCCTACTACCATATCCCCGTACCGCGGTCGGCCGGTTCGGGAACAGCCTTGGAACGAACGAAAATAGTGGAAGTCAGGCACGCCAGGCATGACCGTTCATCATGTCGATTTCAAGGGTCAATTTTAATAATCGATGGGGGGGATATTAGGGATCCCTTTTCCGACCCCTAATTTCTCCTGATGACTCTGATGAAAGTGCCGGCTGATTCTCCCATAGGCACTTATCCTGAAGCCCAATCCATCATATTTCAGGTGGCCGACTGGGTTTCGGCCGCCCGATAAATAAGCCCGGACCTCATCTCGACGCCCCCGTCGAGCCCGCGTTGTCTCGATCAGACGAATCGTATAAGATTCAAACTAACCACATGCGCGCCTCTTATATCTGCGCTTCTCTGTCCGGTGCTTGGGTTTTTCATGGACTCTGGGACTGAGAGGATGTTTCTTGCTTCCCTTACGTCACGGTCCCTTGAGCTTAGATATAGGGATGTTTTTCAACTTCTTTCTTCGTTGGAGTGGTAGCGCCACAGATGCACCCCCTCGTCTAACGTGGACTCTACACTTAGGTCTCCGCAACACAAAAAACCATTTCCTTTCCTTTCCTAGCGTCAAACCCTTCACTTTCCTGGTCACTACCCTCTTTGTCTTGTTCGAACTCTCACCTACCTTGAACCGTCTCGACGGTCCCTTATCTGCCACCTTGGCTTTCCCCTTCCCCTTTGGACCCGATTATGTTGGTGTAGAGGTAGGGGTTTCCCTTGGTCTGAATAACTTTAATCTAGGCCCGACCACATGATCTTTCCACTTAGGCCCATCTAATTCAGCACTCATATACGCGCCCCAGCCAAGCACATCGACTACGAGGTAAGGTCTCATCCATCTATTCGCCAACTTTCCTGACCATGTGCTCTCTAATGCTGCATCGTAGAGAAGCACCATATCGCCCACACTTATCTTCTCCTTTTTAATTCTGACATCCTTATCCCATCTGTCCTTATTTTTGTTTCTCTCCACTGCCAGCCGATCAGCAACCAACATGAGATTACCCTCCAATCCGCCATTTGTCTCGTTCGGGCCGCCAGAAGCTTCTCTCACGACATATTATCGGCCCAGTCAACTGTGGTCCAACTATCGATATGAAACTCTATGGGCAGAGGGCAGTGCCTCCCAAACCATAGAGTGTAAGGTGGGTAACCCGTGCTAGCTCGGACCGTGACATTGTCTGCCCATATCGCGTATCAGAAGTATTTCGGTCAGTCGCTATCTTTCCCTTTACACCACTTGGACAAGGAAGCTATCAAGGACTGATAACCTAGCTCTACGGGCGAATTAGACTGAGGACCTCATCGGCTAGGAACTCCGCTCCTCTATCCATCACAATCCTACTAACACACCCATACCTAGATAGATACTCTAGAACAAAGTCTTTTACTTCTTTGGCCACTTTCATTCTGATGGGTTTACCGTCAACAAATTCAGTGAAGTCATCTCTGATGTTCCCGACATAGTTCATATTCCCTACCCCTTTCGGCATCTTCACTAGGTCAATATGTACTTTCTCGCCCGGACGAGTAGGATAGGACGGATGAAGCGGCTCCTTGTACCTCACAAAAGATCTCTTCTGACACTCTTCTTAGGTCATACAGTACCTTTCCACGTCTTTGTACTGACCTTCCCACCAGTATAGTCTGCGCACCTTCTCATACGTCCCTTTAACTCCTCTATGCCCACCGACTACGCCGTTGTGAAGTTCCGCTACTATCGCTAGCTTCTCCTCGGGATCACAGACCACTCACAGAGACATCCCTGACCTTGTGGGTCTGCGGAGTAAATGTCCAGATCTAAGGCAGTACCGAGCTGCTTGTCTCCTGATCTCTAAATCTGCACTCTCCTCCCCCGATAGATACAATCTGATCGTTCGGTACTTACCTTCATAAAGGTTGACGAGGAAGCGATCTGTTCGTCTAGGCTCAGTCATGGTCAGTGCCGCCACAACTATCGGCGGCTTCGCCTCAATTGGAATTCACGAAAGTTCATCGGCTACTGTATTTTTCGTGCCCGAGATCCTTTCAATAGTATAGTCGTAGAGTTGAATCCTGATCAACCATCGTGCAATAGTGGGATCGGTTAGACTAAAATCTTTCTGTTAAACTGACACCACTACCGTAGGATCTACCCGTATAATAAATCGTCTCTCGTTTATGTAGTGTCTAAAGACGTCTAAACACTGTAGGACAGCTAACACCTCCTTCTTGAACTGACTGTAGTTGCATTCAGCGGTGTTAAGCGTACGACTCTCGAATCTCGGCGGCCTCTCCTTACTGTCAGCTTCCTTCTGAGAAAGCAGTCCTCCAACTGAAGATGGCCCAGCATCCGTAGACACTATGAAGGGTCTGTTGATGTCGTCCTCAAAGAATGATACACCTAGGATTCATCCCCCTTCTTTAAACTCTTCCTTGAGGGTTAACACCGCGAGCTCCTGAGGAGAATCCCAGAAGAATCGCTTAGTTTTCCTACCTTCTCCTCGTACCCACGTATGAAAATCCGCCAGTAACCTACAACTCCTAGGAATTGACGGACTTCGGTAGCGCTATGCAACGAAGTTGGCCAGTTAAAGAGTTTATCTAGTTTCAAGGGATCTGCCCGCCGTCCTCTCGAATCACATGTGAACCCTAAAATCTTAATTGACGAGACTGCCCACAGGCTCTTCGTCCCACTGACCGTTAGATTAGCATCATCTAGCTGCTCCTGGATCACGTAGATGTCTGTCAAGTGCTGCTCTACAAATCTCCTGACGGCAGGGGCGACCTCCGTCTCGTCTTTCAGTACGGGCTCTTTTATCGGACAATTGTCCAAAAAGACTTCAACTTTATCAGGAATGAAGTCTTTCAGAACCACTACCATCGCTCTCTAACAGATAACAACTCCATTAGTCCACCCCAAAGACACGACCATCATCTGCACTAATCCAAGAGGCGTATGCATCGCAGTAAGGTGTCTATCTCTAGGATCTAGAGGTATCTCATCATAACCTGAAAATAGATCGTAGACGGAGTTGATTGATCTGCCTGCCGCTCCCTCTGCTAATAGATCAACATGTGGTATGGACCCGATATCCCGGATGGTGACCGCATTCACCTTCTGAAGATCTTGAATCCACCGGATCTTCCCATTAGGCTTCCGTAAGAAGAACCACCTATTCGTGTAAGCGCTTTCAGATGGCTCCACCACATGTGACACCATCTTCTCTTTTAGAAAGACCATTACTTTTTCCTTTTCCTTCTGAGCAAACTTCCACCCTGCGTCATTCCATGGAGTGTGCGGAAACGTGTAGATCCTGACAGGTTTGGCGTACCTGGATCGATCCTCCATTTTTCCTCGTCGCTAAAGGCTATGATCTTGTCACAAGTCTTAAGAACCTCCAACACGCGCCCCTTCTCCTGTTTAGTCAAATTTCTGTCTCATATGTCCATTTCCGCTATCCTCTCTTCTGTTAGCTATTGCGGCTCCCTCTTCTTCCTCTCTTTAATCTCTCTGGCAATCTCTTCTTCAGATATCCTGTCTAGCGCCGATCGCTCTCGAGCTACCGCCGCCAGTTTAACTTTTTGAGCTACTGTCTTATGCCTCTTTCATCGCCCCCCGTACGGGGCTGCGTCCTTAAAAAAAACACAGAGATCATACCTAGGAACTCCTCATCTTCAGCCTTCGGATAAAAGTTTTCATCCACGAGGACGCGATTGCCTAAGTCCTCGACTTCCACTATGCGTCCTTCTTCCTCCATGAGCAATATCCCATACTTCTTCTAGCGGAATCGCAGAGAGCGACTCGCGAGTGTGGTCGGCTTGCGGCTGCTAGTAGCTGCTAAGGCCGCTTTGTTCCTCGGGTCACGAGGATCAACTGTCTCTATCATAATCCGACCACCATCTCGATGCTTAATTGAAAGCATCCGACTCCCGTCTGATCGCTCTATCGTAACCACATGAATGTGGCTTAGTCACGTGCTCCCTAGTAGTAGCTTTGAACTGCAGTCCCTGACCGCTAGGATAGACATCAGTACACACAATCCTTCGTCCGCAATGGCCGCCTTGTGGCATACTCAAGAGATCTTCTGCTTCCTTCCATCGACTGTTTCTAACTCGAATAAGAAGGACCTATCTAAATCCAATCCTAGTCGTACGGAAAGCTCTTCATCTATGACAATGGCCTCACTCCCATTATCGCTCACGCCCTAGAAAACTATTTCGTCGTTGAGGACGGTCTCCACCGTGCCACTCCCTAGAACATAGAACTTATCCAGCAGTACTCCCTCCATTCCGTCCAAATAGACTGTGGCCGCGCGTTCAGCCTTCACGCTTACTCCTGATACTGCCACTGTGGGTACCTCTTGCTTGGAAGCCATCTGGACTTCGTCTCCCAGAGGTATGCGCGTCTTACGCATAATCATTTGAAACTCATCTCGCGCGGGCCTCGAAGCAGCTAAGTACTCGAGTATCGAGCACTGCATAGATTGCCTAAGCGCGCGCCTAAGAGACTCCACTGTATTAATATCGTCCAACGAGCTTTTCATGACAAATTTTCGTGCTCCGCACTTGCACGGCGAAAGTATAACTTCCTCTCCATCAATCCTTTGCCCATCCTTTTCTGCCATCACATAGTTCGTATCGCAGTTCTTTGAAGAAGTGCCCCTCGTGGACTTGGTCGCCGCAACCCATATAGGTGTCGGTGGCAACTCATCATCCGAAGATAAAGTCATCCGCACGCTCTGACTCTTGGGCGCACCCGTCTGGCCTCAATGTTCTCCTTCATGGAACGGAACATCGATACATCGCCTAAATCATCTGCCCACTTGACGTACTTGCGTTCATCAAGCACGACAAACCCCTCATTTATGGCTCATCTGAGGTCAGGGCAGTGTCTCTTCACATGTTCATCCGACCTACAATAGATGCAGGAGTTCCTAGGCGTGGGTGATCTCTCCTTTACACCCCTAGTAGCTGGGCCTCTTGTCGCTCTGGCGTCCTGGTTGGAAGGCCCAGGAGATTTGGGATAGTTTGAAGACTTCGGGTATCCAGGCGAAGCGGGATACCCTCCTCGGTTATACTTCCCTCGTGAATCGTCTCGGCGACATCCTCCTCGCTCTGCCCTCTCATAGCCACCACGATATCCATCCCTGCAATCCCTATCCGATTACCATCGGCCACGAGAGGCATCTCTGTCTTTCCGGTTGGAATTGCCCGGGCTCCGATGTCGAGACAGAAACCCCTGTGAGGGTTTCTGCTTGAGTTTTTCGAGGTCAGACGCTATTCGACTTTTTTTGTTAAGATTTGAGGAACATGATAAGATTGACGTTGTCAAAGTTATTCAGACCAACCCTATGACTGAAAGACTTGAACCTTTTTAGAACCTGACGTCGTTAACGTCCGATTGAAACAGCATGAGTCGGCAGTACGACCTGTCGTCCGCGGTTCCCTACAAGGACGCAGGGGTGCGCGGTCATATTAAAGCTAGACTTAGTCTACCTAAGCAGCTGCGCGATTCAGGGCCTAGGTAGGCTAAAAAGGTATGGGACCGCAACGCGGGAAGAATAGGAACTTTTTTTTTTATTATTATTATTTTTTTGGGCCCGCCGGGTTGACCTTGAGCGGAGGCCCAACCATGGATGGGTTGCCATCCACGGGAAAGCGGCGGCAGGCAGAACCTGCTAGGCCACCAACCGGCAAAGCCTGCTAGGCTTCAGGCAAGCGGGGCCGGTAGGCCACAGGCAGGGTAGGCCTGCTAGGCTATAGGCAGGCGGGGCCTACAAGGCCACAAACAGGGGAACCAGTGAGGGCAACCTCTTCTTATAGAAGACCTGCTCTTATCACTACCGTGATGGGAGCTGGCCCAGTAGGATATAGTGCCAGACTTTCGCCCAACAGATATAAGGATCAAGCCTAGTCACACGCATCCTACTGGGCCAGCTCCTTTTGGAGCAGCCCAGCCGTTTGGCGCGGCCGTTTTCAGCCGTGCGATTGCTGAGATCGTGCGGCTGAAAACAGCCACGTGAAGATCTGCATGACCCCTGCGCTTTCAAGGATGACACGTATAAATCAAGAAAATAATAATAATAATAAATAAAAAAAACTAAAACTAGAAGGTGTGCACCACATGGCACATAAAGAAGTGACTGGGGTGTTTCAACCCAAATACACTTGTCAACGCCGTGAGACAGGTGACTGTTCTGCTGAGATAAGTGCCTCGTTTTTTTTTTTTTTTTCTTTTTTAAGATTTTTTTTATAGATTTATTCTTAGATTCTTTAGATTTTAAAATTTATTTATTTATTTTTATCTCATTCAATTTACTAGGCACCCGTTCATCTTGATGAACGGGTTGCTGCTGTAGGATGGCAAAATGGAATGAATCTTCTGCCCAAATACGGGCAGATGCACCGTTGGCCAACCACAGTGGCAGTGTCTGTTGGAGTGCGTTGCACGGTTCAGCCACAGTGGCCGCTTCCCTTGGAGAGCATTGCGCCGTTGGAAAAGCATGACTGTGCTAAGACTGTTTCGTCGGACTCTCACCTACTCATCAGGGTGCTGAACCCCGACAGTCTGTACGACTGTGAGGGGCAAAATCAAATAAATCTGCCCTGAGGCAAAGGAAAATACGCCGTCATATGTTTTTGGCTTACCCTTCCTCCTATGTTGTGCCTCATTGTAGCTGATCCGTTTGTTTTTTGACAGGCAGCAACTACTCGAAGTGGCACCGAACATGGCACCTAAACCGAGTCAGGTTCGGGCGCTCTGTGGAAAGAAGACCCTGTTGAGCTTGGCACTAGTTGGATGACTCGTGGGAGGGGTGACTGCTCGTTTTCAAGAGAAACGAACTGCCCTGCCCAATAATAAAAAAAAAAAAGAAAAAAAAGAAAAAAAAGAAGAAAAGAAAGGCGGTAAGGGGGTGAAAGAGAAGAGAACGGCCGCGAATATGATCGCACTCATCAAGAAAATGCAAGAGTGAGTGGGAACAGAAGAAAGGGAAAAAACCGAGGAGGAAGAGGAAAGGAAACGGCCACGTATGTGACCACGACCGTAAGGCAAGTGCAGACAACAAAACAAAAGAGGGAAAGGAAAAAGTTGCGCACCTGCCTGTGGGTGCAGCACATGTGCGCACCTTGAGGGAATGAGAAGGACAGGTGCCGGTTCAAGATGAACGAGCTCCTGCATATGGCTGGATTCAGCCAATTTAAGGCCGAATCCGGCCTGAATGACAGGCCAGGTGCGGTACCTGAGCGTGGGACCGGTTTTCTCCACCCAGAGATCAAGATCTAGCCCTTGATCGCGATTAAGATCAAAGGCTGAGCTCAGATCCGAGTTTTGGCTGAGGCAAAGTGGCTGCCTCAGCCACTTCCTTGGCTATTAAAGTTAGCCTCCATCTCCAGCAGCCAGGCATTCTTGGCAGCAGTGCTGAACTCTCATTTGAGAGGATGCTGACTGACTGTTGAGAGGAGAGGCTGAGCGGATCTGCTGGCGGCGAAGGTGGACTGCAGGAAAAAGGGAGAGGTGACCATAGCTGTGGATAACAACCATTGTCGCTGTCTCCGCGAAGAGAGAAGAAGGAGGCGCTGAGGTCTGCAAGGTGCGCGAGGTGGAGGCTGTTATAGCCACCACCTTGGTGACAGTGGAGCGTGAGGGAGATGCTGCACGACGTTTTCAACAGCGACATCTATTTTTGAGTGTTGTGTGTGCAACGCGACGCCGGTGGCCATTTTTTTTTGAGTGACGCGCATGGGAAGTGTTGTTTGTGCAACGCGACGCCGGTGGCCATTTTTTTTTGAATGTTGTCCGTGCGACGCGTCGACG
Source organism: Chara braunii (assembly GCA_003427395.1). Taxonomy (NCBI): domain Eukaryota; kingdom Viridiplantae; phylum Streptophyta; class Charophyceae; order Charales; family Characeae; genus Chara; species Chara braunii. The sequence goes on from BFEA01000183.1 coordinate 2,418,889, forward strand.
ACAACCATAATTGGACGAGTACGAGGGAGGTGCCATTTGCTTGGCGAGGCGACGACGGTGCTGTCAGCGGCAGTGTGGAAGCGCTGCCAAAATTTTGCGGCGACAATGTGGATTTGTCGGCGGTAGTGCATAAGTGCTGCCGAAATTTTGCAGCGACAACATCGGATTTGTTGGCGGTAGTGTGAAAGCGTGGCCGAAATTTTGCGGCGACAACATTGGGTTTGATGCCGGTAGTGCGGAAGCGCTGCCGATTTTTTTTGCGGCAACGACACTAGTTTCGGTGGTAGTAGTGTGGAAGCGCTGCCGGTTTTTCACGGCGGAGGTGACAGTATTCTTGCACTGACTATATCAAGCGGCGATTGGGCATTGGCATAGGGAAGGTACCGCAAAGTGGTGGTGCGCTTAAAAGTGGTGTGAATGCGATGCCGTAGTGGCACAGTGAAATTGGGGGTGAGTGACGGAAGAGCGAAGGTGTTATTGGATTGTTGAGAGTCATAGTGTGTTGGGAGAGTGTCGCGGCATGTGATTACTTTTGAGGGTGTGGTGTGGACACTGTGTGGACGACTTGTTGCGACGGTCTGCTTATCAAACGACGATATTCCGAACGGTCTTCCTGAGTGGGCCTTCTCTTCAACTTCACTCAAGGTCAGTTAACTTGACCCAGTTCCCTTCACACCTGTGAGAACCCACACTTGCTTGACCCTGTTCTTTGAACGTTCATTGAAAAGGAAAAGGAAATGTGTGTTTGCGTGGGCGATGGGGAGTCTGACAATGGCAAAGGATTGTCTGGTGGTCTGTGTGTGGCTTGACTTGATTGCAGGTACATCATATGGACTGAGATGGATGAGGATGATGATGGGGAAATAATGGTTGTTTTCTCATCTCTGTGCTTGTATGTGCGTGTGAACTAAAGGGAAAAGAAGATGACGAAAATGAAGCGAGCGCAAAGAAGAGGAACGCAATTGGATGCAGACTCGTTCCTTGAAGTTGTCTATTCTTTTCCAAATGATCCTCTCTGCTTGTATTTGTTTGTTTGAATGAATTTCCTCTCTCATGACTTTTTCTTCGTCTAGGTTCGCCTTTAACGCCAGGCGCCAAAGGGCTGACCGTCTGCTGTGGTAGGTGCATTTCCTTTCCCTATGAGACATCTGAGGCGGGGGTTCGTTGCCTTAGGGGCCAACCCTGTTAACGACTCAGAGTGGACCGCGTATGCAGGGGGATACCATGCTGTTGTGGTGGAGCCAGCCCGAATTCTGAGATCCGAGGTTCGTTCGGGCGAGGACGAGGGGTATCCCAGACCACCTCCTAGGAGATGGACATGTGTTATTCACGGAAGGCGTTAAGTTCTTGGCGGCTCACGTTAAGGAGAATTGCCATAGTTTACCCTTCTCGTGGCCGTCTTAGGAACCACATACAAATGGGGAACTGGCGCTACAAGAAGCCAAGTTCGTGTTTTTACTGGCTACAGATGAAGTGCGAGTAGGCACTACCTTCGTGGATAGGTTTGCACCATAAGAAGTGCAAGCCTGGGGCAATTAGGCTAGTTGACAGGAAGAAGTGGCCAGAGCATTGCTTTGAATGTCTTTATGCCGAAGACGGGTACTTCATCATTTGTGGAACAGAAAGAATAATTATTGCCCAGAAGGATAAGGCAAATAACAAAATTTGAAAGCGGAACCCCATTTTTGGCAGGGTGACTAATATGTCAGTGGTCCAAGTCGGCTACTAGTTCGCATAGTGGTCGTCGACTTACTTGCACATGGCATTCACACCAAAGTTAGAAAGGTAGTGAAATCATCACTTGAACAATGGAATCCTAGCTCTACTTAAGAGTCGGGGTTTGTCTGTTTTTCTTTTCTAGCACGTATGGGGCGGAATGAAAGAACTTGGCAATGCATCTGATCAAGTTAAAGAGTTGTGTCAGCCCAACCATTTGAGAGATAGAATGATGATGATTCGATCAGACGCTATTCGAGCGTCGTTATGCATATTAATCTATGTTACCAGTTGTCCGATGGCAGGACGTCCTGGGCGGACAGTCAGGGGGGTCCTGGACGTCCAGGCCCGGATAACTCCATTTTTGGCAATTAAATGCACGAAAAAAAATTTAAGAAATAGAGGGCGTTTTGAATTTTAATTTTTATTTTAAAATTGACAACGAATTTCGATATCACCCCAAGGCAAAAGTTGTTCAGTTTATTTTTCTGCAGTTTTTTTTGTTTTTTTGCCGTTCGGGCTCGGATAGTCTTCCAAGGGAGGATGTCCGACCGATTGTCCAAGCGGACAACCCCGGACGGTCAGGGGGGTCCCGGACGTCCGATCAGGTAATCATGCTTTGTTTTTTTTTATTGATAAGTGTTGATCGAAGTCAAGTCAACCTTTGTCGTATGCATGATTGTATTATATATAGGTTGGTTTCAGAAGGTAAGTCAACTTACGTTGACCTAAGTCTTCTTTATTTGAATATGTTTTGTATGAGTGACTTGTGTTTCTCTTTGGAAGAAGGGACTAGGATCGCTCAAAGTTTTTCTTACGCTTAGGTTATCACGTCCTAGTCGACCGACATCGATTTGATTCCTTGGAGATCAACGCCCTAGAGACGAACGACGCTCGGGTCCGCTTTGACGTTCAACCTCGCGTACCTATGCTACAGCGAACGAGCAAACGCCCTCGGCTGACCTACCTCTGCAATTGCATCATAAAAGTCTTCGCACGTGGGCCGGTAGGTCGGCAGGGATACGCCCCTCAGGGTGGTGACAACCCCTTAAGAAAGGTAAGTTTTGCCCCGCGAAAACCTATCCTGTCATAGGGGACCACGGGATGTACAACTGGTGCACTCGGCCGGAGCGGCGAAGGGTCGACGCCGGTTACCGTGTCGTCCCCGAGTTGTCTCTAAAAAGTTAAAAGTCTAAGTTTTTCCTACGTGACGCGGCCGGGAGGGCCCTCGCTCACGAGGGGGTCGATGCGCTGGACACCGGTACCCTTCCATGTTCCCATCATATCTGGGACTGCGCGGATATTGTTCATGCCTTCCCTTTCGGCTAAAAGTGTCCGTCTCATGGTACATGTCTCCTCGGCGATCCCTATTAATCTCCTCATCCCTACACCGCCAGCCATCATCTCTCTCCCGATAGTCCGCGAGTGTGCGAGGGTTTCTATCCTCCATGCTCCGCCAAGAGTCAGTATTTCGACGATCCCATCACAACGAGTAAAGGGACCATGGCTTGTCCCTGTAAGTCGTAGCTCCCGTCTTTGTCTCGATATTGGTCATTTGCCTGGTCAGTCTCTTCATTATTTCTATCATCTCCCTCATCTCATCTATCACCGCCTCTCTGTCCTTGGGTCGCTGTGGTCGGACGCCGTCCAACAAGTATTGGCGTTCCGCCCACGACTGGTTATTAAAATCGGGACACCTCTCCTCATCGTACTCACGATAGAGAGAGAAGTCCAGACGTTGCATCCCTCTCCAAACTAGGTCCTTGTAATCGTCTGCCTCAACCTTCATTGCCAACTTGAGAACCGCCGCAAAATCTATCTTGTCATGAGGCATCTCCCTCAATACTCCCTTCTGCTTCCCTCTTGGTAATCGACCGATGAAAATCGTGCACCGCTCGACCTCCGATAACTTCCCTTTTGCAATCAGGGCATTGAATATCTTCTGGAAGCGTCTCCCAAATGCTTGGACGCTCTCGTCCTCACCTTGGGTCATCACCTCCAGGTCTCGGATAGAGTACTTGACATCTTCCAACTTAAAGAGTTCATAAAGGCTGACTTTGTAGGTAGTCCACCCACCGCCTGTCTTTTGATCGTGCTTCTTTGATTACTTGGCTCAAGCTCGGGTCCGAGTTTAACAAGAAATTGTCTATGATCTCGTCCTCCGACCATTGACTGCAATATGTGTGCAGTTCTCACTTCTCGAGATACTTAGTGATACCGTATCCCTTAAAAATTGGTGGTCTGGTGTCTAACTCCGAGGGTTGGTGCGAGATGATGCATCTATCCCTCCTCTCGTAAGGAAGCATATAAGACTCGCCTGTCTGTGGGTCGTAGATCCGTCTAGGTGGTGTGCTCCTCTCCAGAGGTCTATCTCTATTTCTCCAGGCCTGTTCCTGGGCATACTGGTCTTTTCAGTCATCCCTGCCTCTATCACCTCTGACGTTTCTTCGCTCGTAAGTAGACGATCGTCGAGCGGCCATCTCCCGCCGGATACTAGGAGGTTTTGTTCTACTCTCCATCCGTATCAGCGATGCTGTCCTATCTGGCTCAACGACGAATGGGCAGCCCGTCACCTCGGGCTACCCATCGTCGGGTTGATCAACACATCTCAGCGGTGCATTCTACTGGATGCGCTCCTTGAGGTCTTTGCAGAGCACGGTCCGGTGACACTTAGTATACACTAGTTTGCTGTTCTCTATTCGGATGCGGACCCATTGTGTCAGACTCCATATACTCTATTCCCTCTCAGAGCTTGTGCCTGTACAAGGAGTCTATCGTCCCTGCCACTCGAACGCCGCAGGCCGGACCTAATGTCAGACTGGCATCCCGGACCTAACGTCAAAACCGGCAACCAGGACCTGATGTCATAGCTGGCAGCCCGGACCTAATGTCAAAACCGACAGCCCGAACCCGATGTCAGAGCTGGCAGCCCGAACCTGATGTGAGATCTCAGTTCTCTCAATCTCTAAGTATCTATATCTAGTTTTCAACCGCCCTCAAAATAACCCTCAGTCTTCCACTGTCGCTTCGGATCTCGTGCTCGCCCCTAGACCAATATTCTCGTGTAAAGGAAAAATTGCCCCTCTTGTCCCTCTACGCAGACAACACCTCTACTGACCTCTAACACTCCTGTCTCGGGGCACCTCACTCTTCTACAAATCACACTCCCTATAGTGCGTAACTCCTCGCGAGTGCAAGCACGCAAGTGCCCTCGTAGATCGATCGATGTCCTCCTCTTTAAATCGCTCAAACCTCGTTGTACCGCGCTGCCTCCTGCTAACGTATACTCACCTCCTCTTGCCATCAAACTCCTCATGTCGTAAGGCAAGCTCAACTACAGTCCCGTAGTTTCTCTTTTGCGTAATTTGGTAGGGAGTAGGAGGTTTAGGAAGACCCACAAAGACCGTTATCCGAGTATCCCAGATAACTTTTTTCCCTAGAGTTAGCAACCTATCTTTCTCGCCTTCTACACTCTTTTCCCCGCTCTCCCGACATCGACCGTATACAAGATCAACTCCTCTCTCCCTAGGCAGATAAATCCTCACATCATACACGTCTATGTAGATAAACCTGACGATCATCACATAAAGACGTATCCCCTCCCATCCGCTATCCACAAATTCTTACCTCTCTACCTCGTACGGGATCACCTCTCTCTTCCCTAGCGAACTCGGCAGGCCACAAATAGTCTTTAGTTTCTCCTCGGACGGTATGTCTCCAGCAAGAAACCTCTCTCCTCAACTCCAACCCGCGATCAGAGATAATTCTCTCTTCGCTCATCCATACATCCTATTCTTTTCCTGTCGATTTCTTGGGACCATTTCTCGTTCCAACCGTCCTAACAAAATTTACTGCCGCCTCCCATCCATTCCGTTCTAATCCTCTGTCCGGAATTGGCGGCCTAGGCAAACCGTCGAAAATCGAGATGTCGTCACAAACCTCGACGGTCTTCCCTAAATCTTCCAATCTCTTCTTCTCTTTCTCAATTTCCAGGCGCCTATTCTCCAGCACCTTGTATAAACGTATAACTCAGCCCGCTCTCTAGGTAAGTATATCCCAATGTGGTGTACTCCTAGGTCGAGAAAGTGTACGATCATTACATAAAATTGATTCTTGTCCCAACCACTGTTTGCTACCTGATACCTGACTACTTCATAGGGGAATATATCTTGTCCTTTGCAGTACTTTCTCATGTTTAGGATCACTGGGTCCACTCCATCCCCCAAACTTCCGGCTCCTTCGCGCTAACTCCCCCTCAGGTAGGCTCATCTCTTGCGCAACATTTGCAGGACACCTTAGCATTCTAAACCAGCTAAAGCAAGTGCCACTAACATCCTATCCACGGAGGCTCGCATGACCAGATAGAAAGCTTCGAAGTCGTCGTTGTCTCCGAAGTCCTCTATGTCCTCTAGGGTCTTAATAAACTCCTTCCAGTACCGGTTATGTGCCGAGAGTGTCCTGAGAATAGCGCCGTCAACTATTACTCTGGCTAACTCTCCTGCCCTCCTGCCCTCCTTTTCTAGGAGTCTCTCAGTCTCTCTCGGTGTTTCGTACCACGATCTAGACAAGGGTCGCTCATCGAAAGGAGTCACACACAATATGTATCTAATCAAACGACCCTTTTCAACTCCTACCCAGAGCCCGGTCACTCGCGCGTCCCTCACCGCTTGCTGAGTACACTCGGCTTCCTTGATCACACTGAGTCTCGCTAGGTGTTCTACTTGCATCACTACACAGACCACCGATCCATCTAACTTCCCCACGACATGTAAGGAAAACTTATCATTGGAATACTGAGTCGTACCGGTCATTGTCTCCTATCATTGCTCAGATGCTCCCTCCACACTCTTTTTTTTTTTCCGGGTCTGTAGCCTCTGGCGACTCCTTCGGCCGTTCTGTCGATTCTGACGACTGCCCCAATTCCTTGTGGTTACAATCTCTCGTCTTCATAGTTTCTAAAAAAAACAATCGCCACCTCCTGAAGAACTCTTTGTCTTCTCTAAAGAGATTTTTTTGTTCCCTCGTTACCGCTTCTATTTTACACAGTTCCGTCTCACTCTTGCTGGTTTTGTAGTCCCGAATCTTGTTACCCAACTCCTTGACCCGCTTTAATACCGGTTCTATAACACGCTCTTCGACTCTCTTCACCCTCTCGTCTACATTTTCCATTCTCAACTGGCCATCTCTCCCTAAGTTCAGAGGGCCTCTCACGTCTTACTCCGAGCTTCCGTTGGCATCTCGTCTCAAACTATCTCTATGCGTTCAACCCGCTTTACGCAGACAACCACTTCATATACCATCCACCTCTGTGTCGTTATTTCCCTCAGCGCTCCTAACCTCTGCTCTTGTATGACATCCTCCGCAAGTTCTATGTACTCGCTGTCCGCCAACTCCTCATTTATACTCACCCTTAGGAGAATCTGTAGCGTTCCGTCGTCACTCACTAAGCGCCGCACATATGGCAATCGTTGCAAGGAAGACTCATATCGCTCGTCAACAGCTGACGGCTTGTCACTATTCCGTGAGTGACCACTCGAGGATTTCTATCATCCACACTCCTTCATGAATCGGAACCTCTGCGATCCCACCGGAGAGAGTACGAAGCTCGGGGTCTATGGCGGTACAGCGCTGGCTCGCGCTCTCTCATATCAATGCAATCCGACTCATATCCTGCTCCTTGCCTCCGCTACTGTCTCGTCAAAGAACAACTCTGCGCGTAGGTATCCGGCCGACCATATCATCACGTCGTACGTTACCTTCGCCTGAAGGGTCACGCACAAGAGGACCCCTGCCTGGTATTCGTCGAGAAACTCTCTAGCTCGTTGCAGACATTCTCGCTCTGTCAGGTGTTCTTCTATGTGCGCTCTGAGTAAGACGGTCACTGTAAAGCCTTCGTTCACTAGTTGTTTGCTCACCTCAAACCCTTGGTGTCGTTCTACCCAACATACCTCCTACTGACAACTCTCCAAAAGATATCTGAGATCTTCCAAACCCGTATATTTATCCTCGACGCGCCTTCGACAGTAATCGATCAGATCGGCTGGTCTTAGACAATCTACCCAACAGGTCACGTCGATCAGTCCTCTTAGCGTCTCGTAATCAAGACGCCCCCACCTTGCACAGACAGAGAAGTAAGCCTCCTTAAACCGAGGCGCTAAGCCCAAGCCGAGAGCGTAAATCGTATCGTTTACCGCTCTGCTCAAGTTGTCGACGCCTCATACGCTTGTTCTACTACGAACGCAGGCAGGGCCCACCTCCAGCCCTCTACAGTGTACAAATCTGCCCTCGGGGGTCCAAATACGAGGCGCACCAGTGACTGACTACTTCCCGCTAAAGTGCTTGCCTTTCTAGTCACAATACTCCTCGCTAGAGCTTTGTATCTCCACCAAGTCCGGCCAACGCCGACAAGTGTTAACCCTATCTCGAGCTCCTCCGACCTGTCGAATACAAGATGTCCGATTGTCCCCACCTGCCTAGCTCTGCTTGCCCACAGGAACACTCCTTCCGTTATCCACGTTGCCGTATACCTAAGTGACACGCTCTCACTCTCGTCCGGTCGCACAGGGAGGGAAATGTCGAACCCAAGAGTAGTCTCTCTGGGTTTTGTCAATCTCTTCACCTTGTAGGAGTCAGAATCCCGTAGTAGCAAATATGCCCACCACGCGCTCGAATCACTCCTCATGTCTCCATCTCCCTCACAATTCAGCCTGCGGAGCTCCCATTCTAATTACTAACTCCACCGTCTCACACCACCCAAACTTTGACAGGTTCCTCCCTATAATCGGAGGAGCTGGAATACGGTCGAATACTTCAATCTTTGCACTCCAACTAACCGTCCCTATAAGCGGAGGACAGGTAATAACTTTGATAGGTTTCCCTCTGCCTCTAATCGGTCCTTTTTAGCTTGCACTTACTTGGCCGCTTTCTTCCAACTGCTCCCGTAGAGGTAGGCTCCTGTCCGTCTCCTAGGAAGATATACCCGCACATTGTACTCGTCTAAGTTCATGATGCGATAGGTGAGGACATATAACCGCTCGTGTTTTATGCCGCCGTTCTAAACATACTCATACTTAACAAGCTCGTATGGCAGTATACCCTTCTTCGTCCTCTCGTTCAAGTTGTGTATCACATCATGGATTTCCTCACTAGTCGGCCCTCGCTCGTCAGGCGTCCTACGACTCCAACATACCTGTGGAAAGAAGATTGCCCATCGATAATCTCTTCAACTACTTCCTTCCTCCTTATTTTCTGCGACGTACCGTCCGTATCTAGGCTCTAAGGTCGACCACTGTCCTCGGAAAGTGGACCGTTTCCCCAGCAGCCCCGTCCTCATCGTCGATCGACTCTGCCTTGTCGTCCGACTCAGATACCGCCCCGACGTCGTTTGCCTCTGGCCCTAGGTCATACTCTGGCGCACCTATCCTCTCGTAGTATCGCGCGACCAGCCATGGGGAAATGAGCGCGTCACTCCACCAGGCATTACAATCGTCCTCAAAGAGGCGCCCCAACAAAGCGACGTACTCTAGTCCCGCTCTAAGCTCCCTATCCAAGAGGTCCCACACGTATAATTGTGGGGGATGCCTCCACCATCAAATATATGACAGGGAACTCCTTCACCTCTGCTAGCCTTGTTGGTGATCCCCGTATCGGAGGTGATGACATGTAAGTATCCATCGTCTGGCAGCAGCTTGATGGAGGCTGGACTGAGAAATTCCTCATGCCTGCCGTCCCCGCATCTGCAATAATCCGATCTGTAGCCCGCTTCCCACTCCGCCAGCTTGAACTTCTTAAAGACCTTGCCTGGTTTGCACAACTTTGCTCCAAGCGGTTCGTCATAGCGCCATCCTATGACAACCTCATCCAACCAGTCCTTCGATCTTTCACCCGCGACTTGTCGTAGCGCGTCCAGTGCTATCCTCCTGAGCGGTGCTGCTTCCATGACCCTGCTTGTGTATCTGACGTGGATAAATTCCTTCTTGTCCTGCTTCTTCCTTCTCCACGCGGTCCTGCCAGAGGGTAGGGTGATCCAACCCCCTCCTTCTCTCGGTACGGAGTCTTCAACCTGCGCATCGTACAGTACTTTGATGAGGGAATCACCAATGCGTAGATGGCTTGCACGTTAGGAGGAATATCGGACCAGTATACGATCTGTCTCTTATACACATCTAGATGTGTATAAGAGACAGGGGTTGTATTGTTGGGGTGTGTTCCTGGACACCTGTTTTTATTAATGGATGAATTTTTTTTGGAAAAAAAAAAAAAAAAAAGGACTGCCCTGCCTCG
>BFEA01000183.1:2453069-2474062 GCA_003427395.1 Chara braunii
AAGAAAAAAAAAAAAAAAAAGAAGAAGAAGAGGAAGAAAGAAGAAGGAGAGAAGAAGGAGAAGAAGAAGAAGAAGCAGAAGAAGAAGAAAGAGAAGAAAAAGGAGGAGGTCTCCCTCCTCTTTCACTCACCTCTCGCTGGTCTCTAGGTAGTGGAGTCCCAATGCTTGGTTCTAGCCTCCTGAGTATGGCATTTCCTCCTCCCAAGCTCTCCCCTCCTTCCCTCACACCTCTCCTCTAGCTATGGCAGGCTCCTACCTCTAAGGTTGTGGAGTCCTTCCCTCTAAAAGGGCTAGGGGGACCCCTTCCAGCCTCTCCTCCTGCCTCACAGCCTGAGGCCTATGGCGGATCACCTCCTTTGCCTTTCTCTAGCCTCTAGACCTCCTCCCTCAGCCCTATCACCATAGCCAGACTCCAGGCTAGCTCCGACTCTCACTCCCTTGCTTCCCTTCCACTCGGACTCTCTCCTAGACTCATTTGGGAAGCATGGGCACCTCTCATGCTCAAATGAGAGTGGCGCCCTGCACCTCCAACTTATGTAGACTGGAACAGGTGCACTGCCGAACCCCTAGGCCTCTCCAAGTACCTCTAGGTGGGCCGAGGCACCCCCAAATGCCAAATTTCCAGTTTTGGCATATCCGGAGGTACCTGGGCCTCATTTCGGCCAAGTACATGCAGTCCGGATGGCTGGTACCTCCTCGGACTACCCCTTGGCCTACCCCAACCTCTTTTTACTTCAAAAAGAGCTGCCTTTTAGGGTACCACTTTTGAAAATGCAGCCTTTACTGAATTTTGAGGCCCTAAAGACCAATTTTTCGTCTTTTTCTTGTTCTAGGCCTCTTTTGGGTAGGCCGTTGCATTTTTCCAAGTGGCGGCTCCAATCTCAGCCTTGGATTTGGATGAGATCCATGGTCCTCATCATTCCGAGCTACCCCCAAGTCCCTCTTGGCCCAAATTTGAGCCTTTTACTTCAATTTTCAATTTTTTTGGTGTATCTGGCCCAATCCTTGGGCCAAATACGCAGTTTCGTCTTGTTCCTCTCTTTGGTTTTCCTCCATTTTGGTGCCAACCCATTCCGGAGCTAGCCATTTTGTGTCATCCCACAAAAAACGGCTAGTTTTCCTCCTCTGCAAGATCAGATCTCAGATCTAAGGCCCAAAAATGAGCCGATCAACTCACATCAGCATTTTTCCTTATTTTTGCTGCGTAAATTCAGATTTTGCAGGGATAATGCCCCAAGGACCTTATCTCTGCAATCCAGACTGCCCTCCTAGGATCTAGGAGGGATGAGGTCATCATTGAGACCTTCCAGTCCCTACTGCTGGAGTCCGAACCTGGCGGCACTTTTTCCTCCACTCATTCCTCCTCCTTTGTCTCATTCTCCCCCCTTTTCTCCCCCTTTTTCCTCCCTTCGCTTTTATTTACTGTTGGGACAAGTGTCCAACAACCATTTCTCCTCTTTCTAGCTATTGGACCTTTCCCAAGACCTGATTTTGCAACCGGCATATGGTCGTTACACCTTGGACTGCAGTAGTGGCACCCCTAAGGCCAAAGGGGGCTCCTTTTTGCTTCCTTTGCTTCCAGTTTGAGACCCCCTTGCTCCGATTTTCTCCGGCCAGCCCTCTTTCCACGTGGAGCCCTTGGAACTTCGTTTTTCTTGGCCTGGCTGGTCCGGGATAACCTGGACCGCTGGCCGGCCCCTCTTACTACCGCTACTCCATCTTTTCTTTCTCGTCGGCACCTCCCGCCGGCGCTTGCCTCGGCGATACTTAACGTTTTCATCCGGACTCCTCGGCCCGGATGATCCCGTCCACCTGACGTCATGCCATTTTATTTCTGTTGTCGTTGCATTTGATCCAGGATCCCCTTGGGTCGCCCCAGGTGCCCTCCGTTTTTTCCGTCTCACGTCCATCTTCTTCGTTCTGTCGTCAATTTCCGTCAGCACCCGACTTCTCCTTTTTTTTTCTTCTTATTATCCCTAGTCTGTCCCCTTTTTCCGGCGTCGTCCCGGGTGACGTCCCACTCTAGTGTACTCCCCCTTGGGTCGGTCGCCCTTTATTCCGCCGACGGCTCCGGTCTTCAGCCCCCGTCGGCGGCTCCCGACACTTTATCCCCTCGATACCCGTCCTGCTAGTGGTTCCGCAGGTACCGCCATTTTATCTAGGCCCACACGGTCCCTGGCACTTCGGCCCGCCTGCATTACGTCTTTCCCTTGGTCTCACGCGGTTCCCGGTGCTTCGCTCTGCCGGCACCACGCCGTCCCCTGGTCCCGTGTGGTCCCCGACACTTTGTCCTGCCGGTACCGCCCTGTCCTTCAATCTCATGTGGTCCCCGACATTCCTGCCTCACCTGTACCACGTCTTTCCTCGGTGCTCCTCACGTCCTTCCACCTTACAGCGATCTCCTCTCCCCGCTCCTATTGTGCCCCTCATGCTATTCCGTTCCGGATGCCGGCTCCCACCTAACATGCGGTTTCCTTGGCCCTCTTGCCGCCGTGTCAAGTCAGCGCCTTGCGCCCTGTCCCTTCCTGCTTCCTTCCTTCCCTTGTTGCGCACCTCCTATGCTACTACCGACTTCCCGGCGGCCCTTCTCCGTCCTTGGGGAAAGAGTCGCCCCTGCTATCCTCTCACCGTCCTTCGCCGCTTACTGTTTAGACAGTTTCCCTTCTAGTTTAGTGGTCCTGGCGACTCTGGGCAGCCTCGAGCTTCTTACTCTCCGTGCCCACGCTCCCGATTTATCCAGCATCCCTGCCTCCGGTTTTCTCTGCCGTGCACAAATTGGTCACATACAATCTCTCGAGTGACGGGAAATCATTCGGGACTCACCAGTTCCGACATATTCCCCCCACTCATTCGCGATGTCCGCATCGCGCACCAATCCATGGTCAGTAGGAATTTTGGAGTGATAGATAGACAGGGAAGAGGAGTGGGGTGGGATGAGTAGTTAGCTTGCCAAGGTTCTTTTTGTACTCTGGAACCTTAGGGAAAGAGTGCTAGGATGGTTCGACCCATAAGGAACGCCAAAAACCAGGGAGAGGCAGAGGGAAAGCAAGGAAGGGGAAGGGACCAGTGCGGCCGGAGAAGCGGGTGGCTCCGAAGATGGTCTCAAGAGGGTAGTCGCCACTCTCACCAGGACACTAAACAAGAACCAGGGGTATCTCGCAGATGCAAAGAAGAAACTCACGTTCGATGGGGCCAACATTGCAAAGTTTCTAATAGACTATGAGAACCTAGCAGCCTTACTGAAATGGACAGAAGAGGAAAAAATGGAGCACCTAGGGCAGCACGTGTCACTAAGCTTGGGAAGGGACATTATGGCCATCGTCGCCTCTAGTGGATCCTGGAAAGAAACCAGGAATGAGATGATGAGGAAATACCTGAAGGCAGAAAAAATGGCAACAGAGTCCGAATTAGCCGCAGTCCAGAGGAAAAACTATGTGACTTACAACGATTTTCTAAGGGCGTTCACGTTAGTGGCTCTGCGAATTCCCGGGGTAACGGACCGCATAATGAGTAAATACTTCCTCAGGCAGTTTTTCGAGTTTGATAAAGATAAGATTTTATCAGCATACCAGCAGACCAGTAAGTTTGAATACACGAGAGATGTGGACTTCAGCACCGTAACAGACCTTGCGGAAAAGACAGTGGTCACCGAGACACTAGCCCTGCTTAAGGAAGGGGAGGTCATAGATCTGACCGGGAAGACGGGGGATAAGGTCAAGAAGGGGATAAAGAGCCTGCACGAACGGGTGCACGGGGTTGATAGCAAGATGGACAGAACGGAAAAAGCGTTGTTAGTAATGCAGGCGCAAGTGTCCAGACCCGCCCTCCCGCCCCAAGAGGTCGTGGTTCCGGCAGCTGTAGCAAACCGGGGGTTTGGCAGGAGGGACCCAACCAACGAACAATGCAAGTATTGCACCATGATCGGGCATTTCGTACGGGCCTGTCCGAGACTCAATCACGATATCGAGCGGCAGAGGTGCAGTAGGTCCCTCAAAGGCGAGATCCTCGGACCCAGGGGGGAGCGTGTCAATTGGAACTTGCCAGGAGGGATGAGGCGAGCCGTCATCCTCCGGAATAACTTAGAGATAGCGGCCGTAGAAGCAGAGCCGATACCCGAGATTGTCTGGGACCAGCCAAGGGGACGGGGACCACAGGCCAATTTTATCCTAGAAGACAATGGCCAGGATAGGGTAAATATTATCACTCGTCGGACCGGCGCAGAAAAGAAGCTTATTCAAGATACAGTAATGGAAGAACTCGCAGGGAATAGCACGGGCCAGCAAGAGACCGAAGTCGGGAAAAAAGAGAAGGTTTATGAGAAGCCAAGGGAGGACGAAACGGTAGACAAGGCTACGGCGGCAAAAAAAAAGTTCAGGTATCAAATTCCGATCCCGACTTCGTCAGAAATCGATTGCACCTTGAGTAAGCTATTGGGTACCATGGTATCGCTGTCTTTTCAGACCATGCTGCAAGCCAGCCCGAGGCTGCTTAAAGGACTCAGGCAGTTGCTAACGCGTAAGCGCGTAGAGGTAGAGGAGGCCCCGGAACCGCAAGAGCAGGACACGAAAGAGGTCGAGGCGCCGCAAGGAGTCTCCAACCTCCAAAGCATTCCAGGGGGCCTGGGAGATTTGGAGAAAGCCTTTGCGGACATCCGCCTAAGCCTACCGGATCATGAAGGTGGCGAAGTCATGAGGGCGCCACCCGGGACAAAGCTTAGCTTTCATGCATTACTAGTTGGGAAACTTAAAGTTCAAATCGGAACTCACCACACTGACTCGTTAGTGGACGGCGGAGCAAAAATCACCCTCATACGATGAGATTTCGCAACGGTCACGGGGTGCACGATAAACAAGGAAGTAGCAGGGAGTATCCGGGGAGCCGGTGGCGAAATTTCTTTTACAGGGTATGTCACAAAATGTGCAGTCAGGGCGGGAATCCGGGAATCCATCTGGTCCTTTCAGCGGGTGACTGTGATGGAAGAAATGGATCACGACGTAATCCTCGGGAGATCGTGGTGCGCCAATGTGAAAATGATAGGAATGCATTTGCACGACGACACATACATGGTAGACATAGAGGACCCAGTGACCGGCCGCGGAGAACTCCTCCGACTTCTTGGGACCGGAGGGGACCCTCCGAAGTGCAAATTGGCAACCTGGTCTCCAACATTCGAAGAAAGTGCGCAGAAGGGGGCATTCGCACGAATGGAAGGCATGAGGGAAAAAGTAGAAATTATGATCGAGGAGGCTTTTAGTAAAAATGAATGATTCAAGATGGGTCTGCCCGTAAAGAAGAGGAGGCCAGAGGACGAGCCCCTGGGGTTATGGTGGCGGAAAAGGAGCAGGAAGTTGAACTTGGGGCCAGCTTGCCCAAGCCAAAGGAAGGCCGTAACAAGACCCCCAAGCTAGCGCTCGAAATACCAGACCTGTTGCAACTTGTTAAGGCAATCAGGTACCACAAAGTGGGGGTGGACCCGACAGCGCTTGCCAAGTTTGAGGATGAGGTTCGAAAAGGCTTCTGCCTGAATGGGAAGATAGTTAGCATTCAACCCCGTATCATGGAAATAGCAAGGTCAATCCCGACCGTTCATTTTTTAGGAGAACGATCCCAGAAGGCAGTGTGTGAAAATACAAACCCGTAGGAAAGAAGGCCAAGCCGGTCTCGATCCTAGTAGAAACATCAAAGGAAGAAGTCATGGAAAAAGAGGAGGAGATCCTACAGGTTATAAGGGAGAGACGGGCAACGGAAGGGCATCGCATACCAGATGAGGTAGCAGATACCATGAAAATAGGTGTGGAAGGGTTTCTAATAGCGGAAGAAACTCAGTTGATAAAAAACGCATACCAGGAGTTTCATTTAGTTTTCGCTTTCAACGATCATAAGAAAGGGTAATTGGACGCAAAGCTAGTTCCCCCCGTCAGGATCCACACCGTACAGCACGAGTGTTGGAATGATAAAGGGCCCGCCTATGAGTTTGGGATAGCAGCGGAGGTCACCGACCTGCTTAGAGCTAAGATAGATTCTTTCGTGGCTGAACCCACTGCATCCCCCTACGCAAACAAGTGGTTCGTGTTCAGGAAGCCCAATAAGACGCTCAGGTGGATCCATGACCTGCAGAAGCTCAATGCGATAACAATTAGGGACGTTGCCTCGCTTCCACAAGCCGACTTGTTGGCAGAATCTCATGCAGGGCGGAGTATTTACTCCCTGGTAGACTTGTACTCAGGATACGATCAGTTGCTGCTCGATGTGAGGGATATAGACCGTACACCGCAATGGACACCCCCGTAGGGCAACTGCAGATGCAAGTGACCCCATGAGTTTTACAAATACGGTAGAAGAGGCGCAGAGAAGGATGCTCGCCGTCGAAGGGGATATGTTTCCGGAAAAGTGTGAACCGTATATAGATGATAATCCCGTAAAAGGCGCAAGGTACAAGGACGAGACGGAGGTCGAGCCGGGCGTACGAAAGTTTGTCTGGGACCACCTACAAGATATTAAGGACCTACTCCAGCGATTCCTTGTTTACAATATTACCGCAAGCAGACCCAAGAGCATTCTGGCCGTCCCGGAAGTATACTGGGGTTTCGCTGTGGAGCGTATGGGAGGAGACCCGACCCAGCAAAGACGGATAAGATCTTCCAGTGGCCGACACCCCTGTGCACCACTACGGAAGTACGAGCCTTCCTAGGGGTGGTTGGGTTCTGGAGGTTCTTCATCAAAGGATTCGCAAAGATAGTAGAGCCTATCCGCGCAATGATTAGGGAAGGCGACACTATGGATTGGACCGAGGATAGGGAAGCGGCAGCCCAGACCCTGAAAGATATCCTGTCATTCGATCAGGTCACTCTAGCAGCACCCTGTTTCAATGACGAGGTAGGACGGCCTTTCATCTTAGAAACAGATGGGGGACCGCTGATAGTTGGAGGACTATTGATATAGAGAAGCGAGGAGGGCAAGGAAAGGCCAATCAGATTTGAAAGTAGGACCCTGAATTCGGCAGAACGGCGGTACTCACAGTTCAAGAAAGAGGTCTTAGCGATTCTGCATTGTCTTAAGACCTTCCAGACATACCTGTTCGAAAGGCGATTTATCCTAAGGATCGATCCCACCAACGTTGCCGGGGCCCTAAAGAACTACAAGCCTATAGATCCGACCGTTGGCAGATGGATAGGCTTCATATGGCGATTCGACTATAAGGTCGAGCGAATTGCAGGGCTTCGAAATATGGCAGATGGGCTGAGCAGGGTATGTATCACGCCAGAAGGAGTAGAGGACGCTGAACCAATTGACGCCTTCCTGGAATACGAAGGAGGGACCCTTGTTGTGGATAATGAGATGGCAGATCCAGCAACTACAACAGGTCAGTTGCTGATTGAGACCTTGGAAAATGGCGCACCAGCAGTGGTTGCAGAACTCAGGGAAGGAATAGTCACCACGGTTAGGCGCAAAGAGGAAAAGGACTCGTGGGGATCAGAAGTAGGGACCAGAGAGAAACTGATGGCAACGATCGTCGAAGGGGGACGGGACGCCGTGACGACGTTGGCCGAAGCCTGGGCATAGAAGGAGTGTCAGTACCTAGTCAACCTCACTCGGGAGGAGTAGGGTACGGATCAGAAGGAAGAGGACTTCTTCCTTATACAGATGTACGAGGGCGTCTTCAAAGAAATCGGTCTGCTGCTTGTAGGGAACAAACAACCCACGGAAGTCAGTCCCAAGGCAAGGGAAGAAGTAGAAAAGTATGTCCTAAGAAATGACCATCTGTTCAAGAAAGAGGAAGGGATGACACCTAGACGCATCATTTGTGGGAGGTTTAGGCAGCTGGACGTAATTCAGGCAATGCATGATGGGCTAGTTGGAAGTCACCGGTCCTCTAAAGGAACACTTGCGAAGATCGTGCCCCTGTACTTTTGGCCAGGGATGGCAGGCATGGTCACAACGTATTTTCAAACGTGTCTAATATGTCAAGAAAGGAGAGCCGTACGAGTTTACGAGCCCCTTAGACCCACCCGGGTACTGGGATCCGGACACCTTGTTCACCTCGACCTTGCCGTTATGCCCGTATCAACGGATGGGTTTAGATACATCTTGGATGCAAGGGATAATCTCAGTGGCTATGTAGAAGCCGTAGCCCTCAAGAAGAAGACGGGGAAAGCAGTGACCGACTGGGGGGAAGATTTCTACTTAAGGCACCCCTTCATGCGTAGGTTTATAGCAGACAATGGGACAGAATTCGTTAACCAGGAGGTGTTGAACAGGCTTAAAGACACTGTGTGTACCGATCAAGATCACCGAGTCCTACCATCCTGAGGCAAATGCACCAGTAGAAAAGGGTCATTGGACTCTGAAGAACACAATCGCAAAGTTGGCAGCACACAATTTGGGAAGCTGGCCACCGTTTCTCAAGCAGACAGTCTTCGCAGAGAACATGACTCCGAAAAGAACAACGGGATGTATTCCAGCAGAACTCTGGTATGGAAGGGAGATCGATTTTCAAATAGAAGCTTTGGTCCCTACCTGGAACAGGCTGGATGACGACCCACACTTGAGCACGGAAGAGTTAATCACCACACGTTGTCAGCAGGTCGCCTGAAATGAGGAGGCACTCGAGGAAGTAGCCAATCGTGTGACGGATAGCCGAATGAGGGATAAAGCAAGATGGGACCAGGTCAAAAACATCGGAAGGAACCACTGTAGGTGGGGGAAAAGGTGCTAGTTAGGAACTCGACTCTTGAAAGCACATGGTCCGGGCAGCTGGGAAAAAGATGGATCGCTAAGCGGGTGGGACTGAACACATTTGAACTTGAGGATCTCGATGGTACTAGCATAAGAGGGTCATTTCTGGGACAGAGACTGGTCAGATTTTTTAGCAGGGATCCGGTGGAACAGTGGCTACAAGAGACCCAGGACAGGGAAACTGGGAACCCATAGCCGAAAGGCAGGCAACTAACTATAAGTTATGGACCGCCTCCCTGTGTAAGTGATCATGACCACAGGGATTGTTCGTTTGTGTGTCTTGACTTTTGTGGAACGTGGGGAGACTGCCTGGGCTGACTGAAACTGGGCCTGGGAGCACGGGACAATGTATTATAGTTTTTGTGGGGTAACGCTGGGGACTGCCTACACGAGGTATTTATGTGCTGGGACAATGTACCATAGTTTTTGGGGGGGTGATGTTGTGGATTGCCTACATGGGGCACCTATATGTTGGGACAATGTGTTGAGGGTTCTAAGGGATAATGGGGCTACCAACCATATGGGGGCAAGCAAGAGTTCTAGGGAAGCCTCCAAAGCCGCGAATGTGAGTGGAAGGGAATGCGTGTGTATGAGGGGTACCGTGACTGTTGTGAATGAACAGGGTCAGGCAAGAAGAAGAAAGACAGCAAGAAAACAATGGAGTTTGGAAATGAAAATGATAGCAATGCAATTAACAGGCCGGAAGAGGGACAGTCGTCAAGGCAAGCTGGAGAGTCAAGCTCCAGGAAAAGGAAGTTGTATGTGGGGTTCGATCACAACCTAGTTGTGAACAGGGGGGGCAGAAAGCAAGGAACCAGGGGGCCATCGCCACTAAAGGAAGGGGAGTCAATAGTCCTCCCATCGGGAAGTGACACCAACAGTGAGGAAGAGAGGAACCCGGGGAAAAGGCCAAAGTTGGAGGAGGACGTGCCCGTGGAGTTCATCGACCTCACCAGCGACTAGGAGGAAGATGAGGTAACAACGCCCACAAGGGAAGAACGGGGAAGAGGGGAGCAGCCGGGTGAGAAAAAGGACAAATGGATAGAAGAGTTCGGACCTGAGTTCAGCGATTGGTTTGATCAATGGGGCACTATCTTGCGATATCAGTGGATTATGAAGGCAAGGGAAAAGCTGGGCAGGGGAGAGGATCTATCCCCAACAACCTTCTTCACAGAACGGACACTCCTCCAGTTCCAAGGAATAAAGAGGCAAATGGAGCGGAAAATGGAGGATCGCGCAAGGAGGGAGGCTCAACGCAGGCCACCTGGACGATAGAGGCATAGCAGCCGAAATGAGGAATAGCTAGGAGTCGGGAGGGTTTGGTCATTGGGCAGTCAGAGCTGCCATTTTGGACTTCGTATTTGAACTCTTTTTGTGAATGCATCTTCTAAGTTCGAAGTGACTTTGCACTAGGTAGTCAGCGCTACTTCGTACGAATGGTTGCTTCCTCTGGGAAAGGCATGAGCGTTTTGCACTTAGAATAGAATTCTGGATGGTTGGGTAGATTAAGGGAAAGAGAAAGGGGAAATAGCGGGGATCTAGACAAAGACGAGTCTGTAATGTTGTGTTTGCATTCGAACTCTGTCTCCTTATTTTTTCTTGTAAGGACTGCAATGAAACTACTTTTTGGATTGAGGGAGCTAGTAGAGGGTGGGTGATCAGGGCTACTTTGTATAAGTACTCGATCCGTTTGGGAAATATGAGCTCTTGGGTAGCGCATGTGAACTCTTGAACGTTGGAAGAAACATTCATGACGAAAGTCTTTCCTTTGAGTTATGTATCCATGATTGAATGAGTCGCTCCACGAATCCTTGTGAGAGGTTAGGGGACCTACGCGTAGAGAGGCACCCTCTCCCCTAGGAGCCTAATCCAACCTACCCCAGGCAATCCCAGAGCATTGCGAAGCATATGAGAAGTCAGAAAAGTGGCAGGGAAACATTCAAATGATACAATACCCTTGCAATGGTTGAACGGCGGGCTAGTGCTGCTTGGGGCCGCGAGCCTCAACTTGAGTACTAGACGCTAAGTTGGATGTATGGATGGATGTAAGAATGACAAAAGACATGAGGAAAAGGAAGAAGCATGCGTAAAAACCCAAGACGATGGCCGCCCTCTAACCCCCAAGACGAGATAGGATCCGTGTCCTCGAGGCCCACCCCCTCGGGCGCTAACATTGCAATGGACAAGGATGGCCCTAACGAGGCTGTTCAATTGAAATGGATAAGGATGACCCTAATCAGGAGGCCCAATTGAAATGGATAAGGATGGTCCTAACCATGCTGTCCGATTGCAATGGATAAGAATGACCCTAACTAGGCTGGTCGACTTGGAAATGGAAAGAACGACGCTAATCAAGTTGTTCAGAATGACCCCTGACAAGGGTCATTCTTTAGAATTGGCACTGGGGTCCCCTTGCATGGCTGCTTGAGATGCATGACATTGGAAGAGCTGAGCCTTGGAAAAGACATTGGACGAGCTGAGCCTTGGAAAAGACATTGGAAGAGTTGAGCCTTGAAAACGACATTGGAAGAGATATTGGACTCAACCTTGGAAGAGGTATTGCATTGAGTATTGGACTGAGAATGAGTACCGGACTGAGATTGAGCATCGGAATGAGACTGAGTATTGAAATTGGATTGAGTATTGGAAATTGCATTACATAAACAGGGGACCCTAGGCAACTGGAAATGGACTTGGAAAGAGCCTTGAAATGAAATTTCTCTTTTCTTCTAGTCTTTGGCCTCAGCAGGTGGGGGATACCGGTGCATGCACGGCGACCCCAAGACCTCTATCCTTTTGGGGGAAAAAGTCTCAGCGCGATCTGTTCCTCTTCAAGAGGATGAAGGTTAAAGGACTAAGGCACCTACCACTTGGATCGGTGCGGGACGTCCGGAACCACCTCCGACAATGAGCTCTAGTCGGGGAGTTCCAACTGCGCATCCTGTTGAATGCCTAAACGTCAAAGGGCGAGAGAGCCAAATGGGCAGGAAAGTCATTCTCATCTAGTCTATTCCGCTACTCCCCAACCACACGCCAGGTCATAGAGGGGTGGCATGGCCGTTTAAGTCGGACCACGGCTGCCCGCGCTAAGTTGGGCGGCACTGTCCAAGGGGAGAGGCCGGGCGAGGCACAGGGTGGAGTCCGCCACCACCACGGGGCATTGACACTGCCCTGCCGGAACATTACAACCGTTTCGGGACTAATTGCGAGGTCTTCATAACTGCACTCGCGGACTGATCGAGAACCCTAACTCTCTTGAAAGAAAGAGGCCGGAATCCAGAAAATTATTACTCGAGAGGAACGATTCGCGAGGAACGCTCTTACGGCTAGACGAGGCCCTGACAGGCTTGGATTGAACCCGCTTGGCAGACGTGGGGAGGAACCTCGGTATTGGTGCTCGCCACGTAAGAGAAGAAAGGTCGGACCGAGTAGAAGGATGAGGCATCGTCCGCTGGGGAGGAACTGATCCCTCTTCCTTTTGTGAAGCGGACAGGCTTGTGTCCTTGACTTGCGGTTGGTGGGCCAAAGGTCTGCGTACCTCCGAGTGAGAACCAGTCGCGTGATGGGGACATTGCGTTTTGAGTGGGGGGAAGGTGTGCCATCTACCAATGAATACGCATGAAAATAAGACTTGTAATCGATTTCGCATGGGCTTGGAAAAAAGGGGCCTGTCAAGATGGCCGGAACAGAAAAAGGTTGTAATTGACTTTGTATAGGCCTAAGAAAAGGGGGTCTAGCAAGACGCCAGCGCAGAAAGGACTTGAGCAAGTGACATGGTATGAACTGGAACTGGCAGACTGAGAGTTGGTTGCGTAAGCGGCTTGTATAAGCTTGAAAAGATGAGAAGTGGCTAAGGGGCGAACCAAGCATTGCACATGAGATTGGCAGGACATGAGAAAGGCCGGGAGAAATGACCCGGGAAGAATGCATGTGGATTTGGCTATGTCTGAGTTTCGGGGAGAGGAAAAATTGTACTAAAAATGTGTGAACATCCTAAGACTAATGAAGGAGACGAAACCAAAAGGATTTCTGCTTGAGAATGTTTTCTCAATGAAATAGGAAGATAGATTTGAGATTACGAATGCAGCCTTCAAGATATTGCCGAGAGCGAGAAATAACGTACAATGAAAAACTAGTTGCAGGGCATGTTTGTGGCCAGACCCCTCCGAGGGACGATGCTAGCCGACTTGATGAGGGAAAGAGACACCAAGCTGCTTAAAGTTCCTTGACGTGTTGCTAGCTCGCACCTGGAGGAAGCCATGGCGAATGTCCGTCGTCAAAATCCCCTTTTACCTCGGTCCCTGGGGAGGGTGATGGGTGCGTCGTCCTCTCTCTTGTGGAACGATACAGGAGGTTGTGGGGAAGCTCTTGGGTATTTGGGAGCTCCAGTGAGAAAGAGATACAGCTATGAGACGGACGTTGATGCACGGAGAGTGTTACGCGCTCGTTACAAAGACATTATTGAGCTTGGGGACGTTTCGCAATCCAAAGGAAACCCGAAACAAAACCTTGACCCCTCCATACCCTCCCCCGCCCCAAGGGGCGGAAACTTAAAGAAGGACCCAAGGAAAGAGTGGGAAAGACAAAAAGAAAGGGTGGAAACTGTATGCCGCCAGAATTTCAACTTGGGTTTCCATTGTCCTGGCACTAGGACGCCGGGGTATTACGCATCAATACTACGACATAAGTTCCAAAGGCCCTCTCAAACCGTTCTCTCCCCTTTTGTCCATGACAAACGTCGACTTCTCGTTGAGTGTCCCGGCTAGACTCTTTCTCGTAAGCAGAGTCATACCAGAGACGCGGGCATTAAATGAGACCTCAGAAGGCACTTTCGCCTTCCTCTCAAAAAAATTTACAATCAAACACATATGTATATATACACTTAAATATCATCTCAACTCTTTTTGCAGTCTAGTACAAAAATGCAAGGTCTTCATCCTGGCCCACCATAGTCTGGTTGATCGAGCCAGATCTACGGCCTACCGCATTGTTATCTTAGCGGCAGTACCTTCGCTGGTTACTCAACGATAAGTTTTATCCTGATAAGCATTCAATCAGGACTACCAAAAAGACTCGACTCATATCCCCCGCCATCCCATTGGAGTTATTCCCTGAGGCGTGCATAACCCCTTTAACTCTTACCCCTTTGGTAGACGAGGGTCCGCTGCCAGGTTGTGCTGGCAAGCAGCCATCCACTAGGGGTTGCGCCCTAGAGGTGCTAACCTTTACCGCTTAGCTTGATCTTCCTCAAAATGTTCCAGGATTAGCATAAGTGCTCGGGCGGTGTGTCGCAATAAACCACAGGTCCACTGCGGGACTATGAAGGGGTCTGTCTCACATAAAGGCGTTTACTTGTTCCCTATGGGACAACATAGAGAGCACGACACTCTTCTCACAATCATAAACAAAAATCACTGCCAGGTTCACATAGCCGTGGCTCCTTGACTTGATCAGAGACAGTAAACCACACATCTCGATGACATCTACCAAATGCACTGATTTGCGATAGGCTCAATTTTATCCATAACAGTCTTTCTGGTCCTTTTCGTCAGACTTTATCAAGTTAAACTTTGCTTACCATGCCCTTCAATCTATTAACCACCTTTCACACGAAGGAGGTCTCTCTTTAATAGGTCTCCCAGTCATCCCTCTCTTTCTAGGATGAATTGTCACACGACCTTTCCTTAAAACATCTTCCCTTTTTGAAGATGAGTCTTCCAATAAATAACATTACCGTCTTCCCAATCTGAAGGGGTCTCAACCATAAAACAACTCAACTGAGAGGCCAACTTATGAGTCATCTTCACAACTCAATCATAAAACATTCGGCATGGTAAGCATTCGAGTCTCAAAGACTCATAAATCCCTTAGGATTCTCACACTTCTGTCACAAAACAAACTGCACTCCCTCTCCTTATACACGGCTCTATCACCCGCCCGTGGGCAGATCGCACGAGTATACCGAAGAGTAGGCAGTTCACATTCATTTTCATTCACGAAATACATAGCACACGAGATGTTTCTCATACATATCTCACACAAAACCATCATTCATCAAGATAAACCCACACATGTGAGAGTGATTGTGATCGCCATATACACAAAGTAGTCTAAAATAGTCTCTCAACTCGATGTATACTCAGGGTATAATATCCCAACTCAAAATCCAAACAGTCATAGTCTTGGATTACATATATACACAAAGAGATGAATAATCTTAACTCAAACTGGCACAAGTGGTCCAGTATCGCCTAAAAATTCATAGCCTCCTCGGTCAGAGCTAAACGAAAACAACTCTAAACAGGTGTAATCGCACCCCTCACATTGGAGGGATCCAAATAATTCAAAATATATCCAAACATCCAACCCGTAACACAAGGTTCATCATGCCTACGTCCAACTATAAAAGTATAAAGAACAAAAGGGGGAAAGAAGTCTCCGTTTTCCATCGGCGCAATTCTTAACGCCGGAGTCGATGCAAGAAAAATTTGGGTGCCCTTCGGCACATGCAATTAATGCATTTATAGGATTTCGATCTCTGCCAAGTTCGGATGTCGACGCACTTCGCATGTCGCGGTTTGTCAAATCGTTCGTGTCACCCATCTGCCGAACCGCGCCTTCCATGTGCGGCAATTTCGTTGCAGGGGCTGTGATCGCCTACAGACGAGCTCGCCCTATTCAGCTGCTGTGTCCGGAATCGGGTTTGGGAAGGGGGGGGAGGGGCGGGGGGGTTAGCCCTTAATTCTTTAGTAATCGTGCTTACAGTTTGCTCCGCTGTTTTGCAAGGTGTGGAGACGAATTCGAATGCCCGTTCAATCCGCACTGGAGAGTTTAATCGATTTCGCTGACGGGAATCGCATCCGCCGCACCGACGATTACTTGACGGCGCCAAGGACGGCTCGACGAACGGCCGCATGAACCGGGATATGGAAACTGAACAAGCCATCGACTTGCATTACCAGCTACAATACCTAGAATGGGCCCCGACGAGCTCTTCGGACAGTTCGCCGTTCCAACAGTCCACTGCAGCTTTCCCCAGAAAACGAAATCTCGCTTTTCGTGAGAGCTTCGGAGGTTGCATCCAACTGCCTGCGGATTTGGCGACACTGTCCGCAAACGAGGAATCGTCTGCCTCCCGGATCGAGTTCCACATTCCTGACGAGGTGCACCCCACAACTTCGGCGCACAACAATTGCGTGCCAATGGGTGCTTCTTTCGCAACACCTGATGACGAGAGTGAGAAGTTGGTGGCCACTGATTACTCGTTTGGACAACAGTCCTCTTCCAGTAGACCTTTGCTTCACGCTAGCTCCGGTAGTACGAAGTTGGTTGCCACCGACTACTCTTCAGAGGAACTTCTCACAGCACGGACGAGTCCAACGCAAGTGTGAAGTGATGATGTGATTCCAATTCAGAGCCAGTCTGGGTCGGAAGCGTCTGGCAGGGGTGGTGCAGAGAGAAGGGCGATACTACAGATTTTGCCTGCACCTCTGCCAGGCGAAAGACGAACGTATAGCATGGCTAATAGGAACGCTGCGAGGACAACTTGGACAAGCCTGTTAACGAGAGGAATATTGGGTTTGTGAATCGCGCGTGGTAAGTGGTTGGAATGTCAGGATCTAATTGGTAAGTGGTGACTGGGTTTAACTGGGAAAGGTGAGTCCAATTACTGATAAGACTCAAGATTTGGTTCAGAAGGATCTCTTGCCTCTTAGTCTTCATCTGTTTCTCCTCTTTCTCTCTCGCTACACTCACTTGCTCATCATATGTACCGCTCGCTATTTATTTGCTCCAGCAGACCCCTCGCTGAGTGAGCGATCAATACAAAGTAGGCTTGAAAGCGTGCTTAGCCCTCCGATGTTTTGTTATGAGTTATGGCAAACTACTAAAGCGGAGCGAGGCTGTATATCACTAGATCATTCAATTCAGAATGAAAGCTACGCCCTGGAAGCAAAAATAACTTGATCTCGTCCACCTACCTGCATGGGATGAGCAAGAAGAAGTCTGTTCTTAGAAGAGTTGCCTACCTTCTGTCCAAATATTTTCTTGATGGGGACTGATTAACTCTCTTGTTACTGCTAGCCTGCGTTGAGTTCAGTCATGATCTTGCCCCACTAAATTTCTAATGAATATCACTCAACGCAAAAATTGAAGGGACGACCTGCAGTCATATTTTGTACTATGCTTCGATAAAAGTTATTATCGAGGGAACGTCCCATATGATACAATTGTATAAACACCAAACATTCATTCTTGTTCAACGTGAGCGAGCACGAGCTGCTACATACAGTAGTGACCCCTCGGTGTTTATGATGAGAGACCACTCAAACAGTGATGCTATCGTTGCTCCGTGCATAAGAGGAGGACGTGGTCATGGTTGCATGTTTTTGTGCATTCTGTGCGAAAACGGTGAATGATTGTTGTTGCTACGCATGGGGAGAACGGTATTCTAAGCATCTCATGTAGTTGCCCTGCACCACCTCTGATAAAAGGAGAACCCCGAGGGGCTCGTTGGCGTTTTCATATGAGCAGGGGCCGACCCTCCTACGTCCCCTGTGATATACAGTTAGAGAAGCTACTCAGAGCAATGTCATACGATGAATAAGTTACTGCAGATCTAGAGCATTACCCCCCCTAGAGCTACGAGAAATACTCAGAACTACACCACCTTGAGTAATGAGCATTGCTCCTTGTTGCATGCATATCACGTCTAACTATCTATGACATGTTTTATGCAAAAAGGGATGGAAGGGTTATTTGAGTTTGCTGAGTGGATCCTCTATGGTCACTAGCTGGAGGGAAAATTTACATGCCGTTACCTGGTTTCGAAAAGTCGTGTGAAAAGGTCATGATCAGTACTGTCTACAGCTTTGTTGGGCGAGCTTGCATTGGTGCCTACTTTTGAAGGGAAGTAACTTAGTCGCTTCTGGTCAGTAAAAACAACGCAGGACCCTCATCGGAACTACAAACAGTTGGACTGTCATTTCGCCAATCAATCCACGTTTCAACCTTTTTCTGAGGGATGGTGGTATATAACGCTCTCGGAAAACTATCAATAATTATCGAACGCTGTAATTAGTGTCCACTACTCCAGGCTTGGGAGTGACTATCTGTTTCTGGCCGTAGAGTTTGCTGTTTGGTCTGGATGTGAGAGGAGTCATGAACGAAGGGGAGATCTTCGTGGTGAAAAGCACAGTTGTCCTGGAAAAACATGAAAACTGGGAGGATCGTGCATGTCAGAATATGAAATTTCATAGACAAACCCAGAGGGAGTTCGCAGTCAGAAGGGCAAGAGAGAGAAAATACATATAGTACCTAATCTATTTCTATCGATGTGATGGCAAATTGCACAGTACTATATCCTCGCTAGAGGGTGTGGAACAGGCTCGTGCGAAGCTTGCATGAGTTTAGTAGCGCCCAGATCACCATCTCTGGAAGACCTATCGGTCGTTTGAACAGCAGCATTATTTTCTTAGTCAGTAACTCAACAACATTCTTTTCTCATTCAGTAACTCAGCAACATTCGTTTCTCAGTCAGTAAACTCAGCAGCATTCTTTTCTCAGTCAGTAAACTCAGCAACATTCATCCCTCAATCAATGATCCCAGCAGCATTCAGTTTCTCAGTCAACAATTAACCAGTACTATTCAGTTTTCTGATCAGCAGTCAAATCACTTTTCTGATCAGCAGTCAAATCAGTTTTCTGATCAGCAGTCAAATCAGTTCTCTGATCAGCAGTCAATCAGCATTCAGAACGACATTCAGAGCACCATTAAGAATGACATTAAAAAGGCATCCAAGCCGCAGACTCCTGTCAGTCAAACTCGGTCTCTT
The DNA here is from genome assembly GCA_003427395.1 of Chara braunii. Classification (NCBI taxonomy): domain Eukaryota; kingdom Viridiplantae; phylum Streptophyta; class Charophyceae; order Charales; family Characeae; genus Chara; species Chara braunii. Next base: position 2,471,639 of record BFEA01000183.1, read on the forward strand.
TTCCCTCCATCAAGAACAACTATTTACCTAAACACATGAGAGAGATCAACCCCTTTCCAGTCGAGTCTGTCCTTGACAGCCTCAATCTGATCGCTGTCAAACAGAGCTTCCCCTACAAGTATGTCAAGATTGATGGATTCAAGCGTGAAGATCTGTCTATCTTCGTCGTTCTCACTGAGTTCGCTGAAGGTATAGTCAAAGATAATCTGCGGATCTTCCTCAAAAAGGGGAACGAGACACACCCTCATTTTGATGCAGTGTGAGTTGCGACAGCCAGGTTCGTGCAATGGAAAGCCGAGAGACTCCAGGGGAGCACAAAGATAGTCTATAGCTTTGGTCCTAAGCTTTTCACTGACTATCTCAAACCTCCGGTTCCTTACTACTTCACTGACGGATCATGCTGGGATGACCTTGTAGACCTAGCCAAGAGATACATATCACCTGCAGTGATCAACTACGAGGCAGTGACTGAGCCATCCGAGTTCCTACATCTCAGACGGGGAATCTTCTCTCAACCATATCTCCCTACACTATGGAAGGAGTTTTGTGCTATGGTTGACTACCGCATCATGGGACTTGGATGGAAGTGTTCGGAACTAGTAGGTTTCAGGTGGCTCTACATACAGAGACCACACCCTCAGAGAGTATGAAGACATGGCAAGAAGTCAAGCGACAGACAGCAAAATGAGAGATTGAGTGTGAGGTTCAGAGGGATGAGTGAGGACTCTTGACTGGTGTTGGCCATGCTCTCTTTCATATGTACTCCCTGAGAATATTATAAGTTCTCATTCTTCCCTCATTTAGCTTCGTTATTTGCTCGAGTCAGTCAGTCTTGCATCTTGCATTGTTCTTGCTTGATGATTGCTTTCGTGGATGATTCTGTCATAGTTCTACAAATCACATTGACATAATTAATGCATGCATAGCACTCCATAATTTTATGATTATAATTTGCATGATTCTCTGTTGTTCCAAATCAAAATAAAAGATTCCTAAGACCGGGGACCGACGAAGACCGTAATTGAAGGGTCTCGCTCGAAGCCGAACGTGCACAACAGGAAGGGATTTGCTTTATTTAATTTATTTTATTTATTGCAATCACATACAAAACCCTGCGTGACAACCTGTTGGTTTTCTGGTCGCGCGACGTGGCTAGACTAGAAAATGTGCGACAATGGCCGCCGTGCATGGCCGTTTACGGATTTTGGCCCCGGTGACTGGCCGGTGTAGGGGCCGTACCCTGCATGACTTTCGAGCCTTGGTCGACCCCACTGCGGATCCCATTTCGCTCGACCCGCCCATGCTCACGCTCAGGGCGCGGGTCGTTCGTTCCAGGGGCACCCCCACCTAGTGCTATGAGATGGATGGGGATGGGCCGTTTTGCGAGAGGGCTTTACATTGAAGGATGTAGCTCCGCTCTCGATGGTAGCTCTTTAGGCACTCATGGCGTTTGCTTGATTCTTCTTCGTCTGACTAGGCAACTGCTCCTTCCAATACGCAGGCAGTCCAGGGGATTCGTTGAGATTTTATCTTCATTTCGTGCGTAGCCCAAGCGTCATTCTTTAGACCACACACCCTTTCACTAAGCCTAGTGACTCAAGACAACCCCTTACGACATCCTTGGGGTGGGGTGACATCGCCCGGACCCCTAGCCGCTATATTTTTTTTGCTTGAGCCCCTAGTATCACATCCACCTATCCGAGACACCCTTAGTCCTTTCAGGCGTCGCATTGCACACAAGAGAGACATTCCATGTGACCCCCACACGAGCCAGCCCCAAGCATCAACCATCCACCCAGGCACCCGACCATCACCCCACCCTACATTCATAGTTTATGCGAGTTCTCAGTCCTTCCCTTATCCAATTTCCCACCCTCGCCCTCGTCTGCGAATCCAATCCCGATCAGATCGCCCCAGCCCACTGACCTGCACAAGACCACACAAGACGGAAGGCCAAAGTACAATCCCCATTGGGGTCAACACATCGCCCCTTCCCACGGACGTTCCTTTGGTTGTCTTTCCCCATCCCTCAAGCAAACCATGCCTTCGCCTTAGTCAAGCAGTCGGGATGGTTGAGTCGAACTGACCTTGTCACAAAAACAGCACTCCTTTTTCGCTCTCACAGATGTTCCCAACAGCCTGGTATCCTTTCCTTCCTGGTGGCACAAGGGACCGACAACCCTTCCCTTGCCCTCGCTTTCCACCAAGTGAGGACCAAGTTCTTTTCCGTTCGTCCCCTGGCAATGTCACAGCCGAGGGTGGAGGTTAGTCACACGCCATGGAGGAGAAGGATTGAGGGAAGAGGTAAGAGTTAAAGAGTTTGAAGGAACGGGGGGGGGAGAGAGAGAGAGAGAGAGAGAGAGAGAGAGAGAGAGAGAGAGAGAGAGAGAGAGAGAGAGAGAGAGAGAGAGAGAGAGAGAGAGA
>BFEA01000183.1:2487707-2498486 GCA_003427395.1 Chara braunii
GAGAGAGAGAGAGAGAGAGAGAGAGAGAGAGAGAGAGAGAGAGAGAGAGAGTCGTTACGCACCGAAGACGGGCATGAGGCAGCGGCTCGCACGCATGGAGGGAAGTCCTCGATCGAGAAAACCTCGAGCCTTCGGGAGCTATTGAGGGGAGGGGAGGCAGCGAAACCAAAGCGGATGTCGGCGCCTAGGGCTCGAGCTGCGTCTGCGAGCCTCTGCCATCGCTTATTCGCACACTAGAGCTTGGCCCTGGGCAAGGCCCGGGTTCGGGCGAGGTCGTGGGAAGGACAAGAGGGACGGGGGTTGCACCGGATACGAGAGGACGCACAGGGGCGCCGAAGACGAACTCGACACGGAGGCCCTCGAGAGAGAGGGAGGGAGAGGAAGAGAGAAGGGAGGGAGAGAGAGAGAGAGCGAGGGCAAGAGCGAGGGAGAAAAAAGAAGGGAGAGAGAGAGGGGGGGAAGAAAGAGTGAGAGAGAGAAAGAAAAGGAGAGAGAGAGGGAGAAGGGGGGGGGAGAAGAAAGGCCAGAGTGGCACGGTGATACTGCGCAGCGAGCGGAAGTGGGCGAGGTAGAGAAAGAGGAAGGAAGAGAGAGAGAGCGGAGGGACCGGGCGCCGGCGGAAAGAGAGTTGAAGAGAGCGAGAAAAAGACGAGAGGGCCGTCACAATTGCCAAGTTCGGTACTTCTTCGCTGCGCGTTCCGCTGCTCATGCTCGTCCGAGTATCTGCGGTCCCGCTGGTCGCTCTCGGCTGCGAAGCACTTCAACTGAGTTTGTCGGCATCCGCTCAATTACGCGCCCAATTCGTTGTCACTAAGATCACTGATCGTCCGACCAGCCACGATCTTGCTCTTCGTCCCAAGGTCCCCCGGGCAGTGCTCCTTGCGAGATTGTTCTTCATTCACGAGGCTCGCCAATCACTAGGATCTAGCCTAGCTACGCGATTGTTACAAGACGGCTCTCCGGTTACGGGGCACGAGCCCTTCGAACGAGCTCGCGGGACACGGGGCTTTTTGCCTAATCGCGAGCTAGCTCGCAGATACAGCCGGTGACGAATTCCTCAGGGAGGCTCGCTGGCTACAAACGGACGACAGACCCAAAGCTCATTCGAGCTCGTGGTTCGCCGGTCGCTCTATTTCCGCAGGTCATCTTCGAGGTCCTAGTAGACCTAGCCGGTCTGTCAGTGAACTTTCGTTGTGCTCAATGGTCAGCTGGCTACTCCATGTCCTGGACGAAGGCACTCCCTCGCTCTCGCTGGCCGCTATGGTCTCGTTGTGCTAAGCTGGCCGGTTACTCCTTTTCTCAGGATTCTTGATCTCGCCGGTTATGAGCCGTTCTGAACCTTCTGACTTTCGTGCTCGATGGATACGAACCACTCGGAGCTTTCTTTGTCACTCGAAGTTAGCTGAACAAGAACTGTGAACTGTTCTTAATTCTTTTTTTTTTTGTCGCTCAACCCTCTGGTTACCAACAATTTTGAATTTTCTGTCACTCGAGCTCGCCGGTTATGAGTTGCTCTGAACGGTCATTCGGGTTCGCTGGATACGATCTACTCTGAACTTCCTGTTCTGTCACCCATGCTCGCAAGCCACAAACTGTTCTGAACCTTTTGTCACTCAATTCTTTGGTTACCAGCTGTTTTGAATTTACTGTCACTCGAGCTCACCATCTGCGAGTTGTTCCTAAACTTTCTGGTACTCGTGTTTGCCGGTTGCTGACAGTTCTCAGTTTTTTGTTTCCCTGTTAAAGATTTTTCCGAACTTCGCAGTTGCGAGGGATCGCTTGGCAAGAACCTCTAAAACTCCCGTTTCGTTGCTGGCGTCCGGAGGTAGGGAGCCTTCGCACTTCCGCCGTCACTGGTGTCCGGAGAACCTCCCAGACACCTGAGATTGCTAGAAGGTGCAATCGAGACTTTCCTTTTGGGCCAGGTACGGCAGGCCCCGTCCCGGGCGGGGGAGTTCGAACTTTTCCCTTGTGACAACTAGGTGACGGGCTGATGGCGCGGGCCGAACTTCTAGTTGGTAGTGCCTAGAGCCAGCGCAAGCGGGGTTTGTAGAGCGTCGCACCACCCCCGCCACAAAGTCCCGCCGCTGGGGGGCAGGTGTCCCTAAGTTTACCCGACAAAGTGCCGCCGTTGCCGGGGATGAGCATTTCTCCCGCGGCCGCGGCCGGCTCAGCAGCTATGGGGTAAGGGAGGACCAGCGTGATAGGCAGCGGTAGGGTGAGTTGAGGTGTTCTACGGATTTTCGGCACACGTCTTCAATGTAGTCTCCAACGGATTCTCCACGGTGATCACGGTTCTTCTCGAGCGGCATCGGCGAAGGGTTTGTTGGGGAGGGGTTTTGCTGTTGGGTTTGTTGGGCGTGAGGGTTTTTTTTGGGTGTCAGGCTCTTGTCTTGGGCTTTTGCAGGTCCGCTCCGGCCCGCTTGCGATCTCGGCTCCCGCTTCCAGCCTTCGAAGGGTAAAACAGGTCAGTCCCTTTTTGTGTGCTTGGTTTTCGCGCGTGTTTGTTTTTTAAAATTTAAAAATTGAAGGGGTGCACAGTTTGCTTGAGGGGTCTGAATGAGGGTGAAGAACAACGAGAGGGTGGGAAGAAGAACAGTCCGGGACAATAGTGCAAGGGGGTCTGCTCGAGGGGAAGAGAGAGAGAGGGGGAGAGGGAGAGAGGAGAGAGGGGTCCGAGAGGGTCCGGGAGCGCTATCTATTTGGGACCCAAGAGGGTCGCCAAATATTCTTGATCCACACGGGCTGTGGAGGGCACCTACCCAAAGTCCCGCATGAGAGAGGGTGTCGAGAGAGGGGTTAGGGGCCTCGGTTCTCGACCCACGAGGGCTGACGACGGGACCAACTCCCGCAAGGGAGTGGGACACTCAAACAGGACCGGTTCGGGACTTGGGGGAGAGGGGAGTGGTGTTACGGGTACCGGGGCGAGGGGGGGAGAGAGACACACCTACCCGTCTTAGCGAGGGCGTTAGAGAAGAAGGGGGTGCTTGGGGGACTTTAGACGAGGGATCGGAGGCCGAATCCTGGGTGGACCGGTGTCTAGCCGATTTCTCGGACTCGGAACTAGGGGACTATTGGGACTATGATAACGAATATTGAAGACTCAAGGTACGTATATTTATCAACCTAACCTGAGAGCCTCTTCCTAAAGCTCCGCTCTTCCCACCTCATTTTTTTTTTAGCCTCCCGATTTTTCCAGTGATTCCAAGAGAGAAAAGAGGCAGCAGCTCCGCCTGCGCCTATAGCGACGACGACACAAGGGGATCCGCGCCCCAACAATCCCCAAGCTCGAAGCGGGTGTGTCTACTGCAATGAAGAAAATCACATCAAGAGGGACTGCCCTTATCTCACGGAGGCCTTAAGATTGGGGGTGGTCAAGCTGAATGAGAACAAGTGGGTTGTGTGGGGAGATAGTGGAGAGGCGGTCTCCTTTTACCCATCAATGAAGGTGAATGTGGACAAGAGGATGGCCCTCCAGGAGGCTAGGCTGGGGAAGAAACCGGAAATCGGGAGCTCCTCCAACACAGCTCATATCCAAATGACGGAGTCGTAAAGGGGAGTGTCTATTAGGGAACCCCAGGTGTCAAGAATTAAGTTCATAGAAACCCAGCCCGAGGAAGAGAGGCCTTGCCTAAGGATGAGAACGCAGGTTGGGACCGAGACGTCCGAGAGCCAAGCAAGCGCAACCGAGAGTACGGAAGTAAGGAGCAGCGACAATGACCAACCGATGGCCGATGCAAAAGCGGTAGAGGAAAAGAAGGAAGAGCCGACCTCACCCAGATCGTCAAAAAGGAGGGGCCCCAAAAAGTTCGAAATGAAGTGCACTCTGGACGAGATAGACACGGTCGCCCCCTTAGGAGGACTCTGATGCAGCCCATGCAGTGCACACTTTTGGAATATCTAGCCGCCAGCAAAAGCTCCAGGGAAGAACTCCTAAGTATCACGAGGAAGGTAAGAGTCCCGCTCGCAGGGGGGCCCACGATGCCGGTGGAAGGTCCAGCCAAGGAAGAAGTACAGGCCTCCCGCATTACCATGGAGGAACTACCTGCCAATTTCTTTTCGGGAGAAGAGGCCAAGAAATTTTATGTGTTAGGTAGCGGCCAGCTCCAGGCAGTAGTAAGTGGGAAGAGGATGAAGGCTCTAGTAGACAACGGGTCCGAGTCTACAGTTTGTAGGGACTCTATCGTGCGGGAGCTGGGCTTGGAGATAGATCGCGGGGTATCAATGTCGATGGTGGTGGCCGATAACAAGCTGCAACCGGCGGAAGGGGTGTGTCATAGCCCCGTGATTGAGGTCGCTGGCGTAGAAGCCATGGTCCCAATCTTTTCGATAAAAGAGTGCTCCTCCGAATTGATTCCCGAAAGGACTTGGCTGAGCGCGGTTCACGCCACCACTGTTGACTTACCAGATGGAAGTCAGACCCTTTCGATCCAAAGTCCGGATGGAATCCGAGTGGTCCTGAAGACAGTAGACGCGCAAGATGAGCGTAACCGGACCAGCATTGTTGGACGCAAGGGGAGCCAGTCGAAGGTGTGCCGAGTCCGTCTGGAGGAGGTACCTTTGACGGATAGGGACCCAAGGGGGACCAATTGGAGGTCGAGGATGTAGGGGATAGAATTGTGATTAATGGTATGGGATACGAGAAGGAGGACGAGGAGGAGGAATTCGGAGGATGTGTGAGCATGTCTTTTTTGGAGGAATCCCCCTAGCCGGCGGAGTCAAGAAACATAAAACCGTGGCGGAAAAAGTGAAACCTGCCGCGGTCAGCTGGGATAGAACGGGGGAAGCTACAATATCGGAAGAAGAGAAAGCCGATATCATCCGGAAGAGGAAAGAGACGGAAGGGCAAAGGATAATGGTCGATAGATTGGCCAAAATGGATATAGGAGATGGGAACCTCATGGAGGAAGAAAAGGGGTTCATAGCTATGACCCTAAGGGGGTGCGATAAGGCCATTGCCTTTAATGATTCGGAGAGGGGGAGGATCGACCCAAGGCACGCTAAGCCGGAACGGATCCATACGGTCCCGCACGTGCCTTGGAAGGATAGGCCCCAATGGAAGTATGCCCAAAAGGAGAAAGAGGAGATAGTGGTCTTCATCAAGGAAAAGATCAGGACGTTCGTCGCGGAACCTTGCGAAAGTGCCTACTCAAATAAGTGGTTCTTTCTGAGGAAGGGGGGTAGCAACAAACTGAGATGAATTCAAAACCTCCAAAGGACCAATGCGGTCACCATCAGGGACGTGGGGTCTATACCAGAGGCCGACTTGCTAGCTGAAGGATCGGCAGGTCGCTCAATATATTCTATCTGCGATCTCTTTTCAGGGTATGACGAGATTCCCTTAGATTACCGAGACAGGCACATGACCGCCATGCATGCGCCTTTAGGGTTGGTTCAAATGATGGTGGTACCTATGGGTTGGACAAATGGGGTAGCGGTGTTCCAAAGGGCCATGATCGCGGTCCTCAAGGAATTCATACCAGAAAAGGTAGAGGTCTTCTTGGATGACTTCCTGATAAAAGGGTCGGTCGAGCGGGATGAGACGGAGGTTTTCCCGGGGGTTAGAAAATTTGTGGCCGACCACATGGGAGATATCAGGAACGTTCTTGAGAAGCTAGATGATGCCAACCTCACGGTAAGCGGAACTAAGAGTCGTTGGGGTGTGTCCTCCATCAAGATATTAGGGTTCATTTGCGATAAGGAGGGGCAGAGGCCAGATCCCGAGAAATTAGTAAAATTGATGACTTGGCCATCGCCGCTCAAGTCCATAACGGAGGTCCGACAGTTTCTAGGGGTTGTGGGCTACTGGAGGATCTTCCTATGGAGAGAAAGCAGAACCCCTTAGAAGACTCCTCAGGAAATCGGAAGGATGGGTTTGGGGAGAAGAACAAGCCGCGACCATGGAGGCCTTAAAGGGGGAGTTCCACGAAGGTGGAGAGGTCCTAGGAGTTCCTTTCTTCGAGGACGAGGAGCATCGCCCCTTTATAGTTTCCACGGACGCGGGACCTCACTTGGTGGGGGGCCTCCTATCTCAAAAGGACGGAGAGGGGAAAGAGAGACCATTGCGATTCGAGAGCCGGACATTGAACCCCGTCAAGAAAAATTACAGCCAATTCAAAAAGGAGGTGTTAGGGGTCCTGCATTGCCTAAAGGTCTTCCGTCATTACCTATATGGGCGACAATTTCTCCTGAGAGTGGACCCAACTGCAGTAGCGGCGGTCCTTCAAAAGGATTTCTCACTGATTGATCCGACCATCGCCCGATGGATGATACACATTAGGCTTTACGACTATAGGGTCGAAAGGATATCCGGGACCAAGAACCAGGTCGCGGATGGATTGTCCCGGCTTCCCATTCGTGAGGAGGACCTACCTAGGCTTAAGGAGGAAGCAGTGACAATGGTCGAGGAGGAGATAATGAAAGTCGTCGCTAATAGGGCGCAAATGGCGGGGAGCAGCCGAGGGGAAGAAGGAGGCCCAAAGACTTTTCTCGCAAATCTCTTCGACGGGAAGTACCGAGACATAGGACTGTACTTGGCCGGTAGGGAAACAGGGACTGAAAGAATCCAGCAAGAGGCGCTGGGGTATTGCCTGCGGGGAGGCCATCTCTTCAAAAGGCCCACCAAGTTTGCGATACCCATAGGGGTGCTGTGCGATCCGGAGGAGAGAAGAGCGGTCATAGAGGAGTTACACGATGGGGTCGTTGGAGGTCACAGGGGGGTGAAGGGTACTTTCGATAAGGTCCGTAGGCTTTATTGGTGGGACGGGCAATACACGGAAGTAGAAAAGTATTGTTCAACGTGTGAGGCCTGCCAGAAGAGGGCGACGGTTCGATACAAAGAACCCCTAGTTCCGTCACTCCCCACGGTTCGAGGCGAGAAAGTCCATATAGACTTAGTGACCATGCCGAAAGGGGTCGGCGGGCTTCAGTATATAATCAACGATCGGGATGACCTCACCGGATTCGTGGAAGCAAAGGCCGTTAAGAAGAAAACGGCGGAGGAGGTGAGTGAATTTCTCCTTGAATATATCGCGCGGTACGGGTGTGTCGGGAGGATTGTCATGGATAGGGGCGCAGCGTTCTTGAGCCAAAAGGTCAAAGTATTACTGGAAAAGGCAGGAATCGGGGCGGCCTATACGACTGCTTATCACCCCCAAAGCAATGCCCCCGTAGAGAGGGGTCACCAGACGCTCGTGGACGCTCTAGCAAAATGGTGCAAAGGGCGCGAGGAACAATGACCGAGGTATTTACGGTACGCAGTTTGGGCCGATAATATTACGGTCAAATCTAGTACGGGATACCCTCCATACACCCTTTGGTTCGGTAGGCATTGTCCCCTACCCATCGAATTCCACATTGACACTTGGACGAGCGTCTCGTGGAAATCCAACATGTCTAGCGCTGAACTGTTGGAGGCAAGGATACAGCAGATAACCGAAAACTTGGATGCCAGGGTAACCACGGCCAGTGAGAATGTCGAGAGAGAAAGGGTGAAAGGGAAAGACAGGTGGGACAAAAATCTGCGGGTCAGAAAGGCGCCAATAGGGGTTGACGACCTAGTGCTGATGTATGATTCATCGCTAGAAAAGACTTGGAGCCGGAAATTGGCGAACCGATGGATGGGACCGTATAATGTCCTAAAGAGGTTGGATGGGGGGGCTTATATGCTCGTGGAATTAGATGGGAGTAGGCTGCGGGATCCTGTCGCAGGGGCACGTCTCAAAATCTCCTGATCGAGAGAGACCCTTGGGGAGGAGCCGGGGCGGAGAGGAAAATAAGCTATTAACGCGGAGGTGAGCGTAACCCACGAACAAGGGGAGACCTCCAAACAAGGGGCCCCTTCTCGACCACCAAAGAAAGGGTATAAGGTTCAAAAAACTGCCCTACCAAAGACTCTTAGGAGGAAGAAACGGCTAAGAGAGGATGACGAAGATGCTGACCGATTGAGGAAACGGAGGTTGAATGAAAGGAGGGATGCGTCCAGAAAGGCCCTGAGACTCAAACGTGAGAGAAAGGAGAGAAAGCGGAAGAGAGAGAGGCGTGAGAAGAGGATGAGGAGACGGAGACGGGCGTAAAAAGAGGGAGGGGAGTGGTGTACCATAGTTAGAAAAACGTGTTCCGGGAAAGGTGAGATGCCGAAGGGAAAATTGTACCATAATGTACCATAGTTAGAGGAACGGGTGTCGTGAGGGGCGATGAGTCGTAATCCCGAGAATGTATTGTAACATAGATCGGTGTCATAGGGTAGGAATGTGCCGTGGGTCATGGATGGTGTCGTGACAAAACAACGGGGTTGGGTCTGGTGACAAGAAAAGGACAGCGTAATCTACCCGGGAAAGTGGGAGGAAACGGGAGAAACATTTCATGGGTAAACGTTCAGGCGAAAGGCAACGGTTAAAATAAAGGGGGGGGGGTCATGAAAGAGACTCGCCGGGGACGGCGAGAATTGGGGTGTGGGCTGGTTGTCGGGCGGCTTCCTACCAGCCGATGTTTTTTTTTTCAAAATAAACAATATTCTTTGTCCTTTTTTCTGCAGTTTTTGTATGGTTTTGATGTGTGCATGCATGCGGGTATGATGTTTCTGATGACCTCGGACATTCGGGCCTTCGTACTAACCCTTCGATTGGCTGGAGTGACGGTCTGAACCTTGGTCGCAAAAAGCTCGCGCGGATCCCAAAAAGCCGGAGTTTCGACACCAGGAACCAGGGATCAGGTATTGCTGGTGGACTTTCAGAAGGTCCTTGAAAGATCCAAAAAGGAGAAGCCGTAAGGGCCCGAGTCTGACTGCGTGGGGATGGACGAATGGCGGGAGACTTGTGGTGGACACCTGGCTGCGCCGAGGAGGGGCCTCGGGGAATCCAATCTGCGGAAAAGCCAAGGCGGCTGCTTGATGAGTTCCGGGGCGATGACAGACCCCGTATCTACGAAACCTGGAGTGGCCAGGTGGAAGTAGCGCAAGGAAGAAACAAAAGTCTAATTGGGTAATTTGGAGAGGGGCCGGCCAGCTTGGCTTGGGGTCATTCCTGAACGGGCAGCAGGGTTGGCCGATGTGACTAAGTGAAGGGGCATGCATGCGGGGCCCGAGCTAGCAGTAATTAGGAAGGGGGGGGTTGGAGCAAAAGGAACGTCGGAAAGTGCGACTGTATAATCAAACCAGTCGGACACTGGCCTCGACCGCAGGGAGACGAAGAGACTCCCGGGATTGACGGTTCAAGGAGGAAGAAAGGGCCTACCCCTCAGCAAAAAAAGGGGGGGGTAATCGAAAGGAAGATCGAGCTCTTCGATTCTTGTCGTCCAAAAAAAGTGGGCCACGAGCAGTTGGGGTGTCTGGGTCTGGTTTGTACCTGGCTGCTTTTCTTGCTAACTGTCGAGTGGGGGTTTGCGTCTGCGACGGTGTATCTGGGCCTGATCCGCAGGCCGGTGCCTGGTTGCATTTCTGGTTATTTCTTGACGATCGGGGCCTGGTCTGTTGTTTCTTGATAAATCTCTAATACGGGTTTGCGTAGGCAACAATGCATCTAGACCAAATCCGCAGGCCGGTGCCCGGTTGCATCTTTGAAGTGTTTTTCGATAGGAGCTTGCATCGGCAGCTGTGTATCGGAGCGGGACCAGCGACCCCACACGACTAAACTGGTCTTTTGGGGGAAGCGACAGGGGCGTGGGGGAAGTAATTAGGCCTGACGTCTGGGCCGAAAAACAGCTGGGCGCGGTCCCTTGGACTTCTTGTGTTATGTCGCTCGGGCGCGACTTGTGGACGGCGGGGGAGGCTCGCCTACGATGGCCAAAAAAAAAAAAAAAAAAAAAAAAATCGAGGGGTGGGAGCAACTTCGGATGCACACGGGCGGAAAGGGATCGGAAGATGCAGATTGCAAATAGCAGAGCTTGGAGACATAGGATGTGGTGGGAATTACCCGCAACTGCAGGGAGCTTTTCAAGAAAGTGAGGGAGGGGGATTCGGAAAATAATTTGAAATTTGCACCGAGATTGAAGGATCGGGAGGTGCTTGAAGGGGATTGTGGGAGAAAGAGGGAGCGTGGATCGAGCAATCATGCTCCGCAGAGAAAGGAGAATAGGTTGAGGGTCCACGCTGGAGGAGCTCGTGGTCCTACAAGTGAAAGGCAGCCGAAAAGCTTGGTTCTCAGCGGTCTAGCCAGCCAGTGAAACAAAACGGTTAGGCTCCAACGGTTGAGTTCTAGAAATGCTCCCTTCAACCGCCGGGGGATGTGAGGGACCCAGACCAGAAGAAGGGGGAGGGTCGATTGGAGACGAAGGAGGGAAGCAAGGAGAATCGAGGAAGGCTGCGCCAGAAAGCGAGCTCGGGCCGAAGAGTATCAGGAGTAGGAGAATGATTGGCGAAGGGGGAGGGAGGTGGATTAAAGTGGCGAAGTCGGGAATCTTGCGGAGGAAATTACGAAGGCAGAGCAGCAAGAACCCGAGTCAGAGAGAGAAGCTGCGAGCGAAGGTGGGCCCGATCCGGAAGCTAGCTAGAGAGAGGATCTGATTGGGGAACCGAGGGATAGTCGAGCAAGGGAGAGGAGTCTCTTGAAAATCTCGCGCTCAGGGCTAACCGAGAGCGTGAGCCGAAGCACCGGTTGTGTAGGGGAGGAGAAAACTATAAATAAAGGGGGGGGCTCCTTTTTTTAGGGAGCGCTCGAGGGCAGTGCACGCGCGTTGCGCACGAACAGGAGCTCGGAGTTCGGGCTGCGAGAACCGAGATCGGAAAGGCTGCTCGTTCGGGGGAGGAGAGCTCGGTTGCACACGCCGAGAGAGAGAGAGAGA
>BFEA01000183.1:2521512-2534461 GCA_003427395.1 Chara braunii
CCCTGTTGACAAGTCTATAAGTCAGAAACCAGATGATGACTGAAGAGTATAATGTCCTAGAAGCCCTAACTCGTGTCACTTGCGGTGGTGCCTTCCCTTATATGTCTGTCAAATGCATTACTTGTGTAAAAAATACGACGACTGTGCATGTGCTTGTCTCTAGATTCCTTGACACTGATGACTATGATATTCGACCCTACATCCTAGAAGGGACTGATCGGGATCCGAGTTTCTTTACCAACAGGGATGTCATAGTAGAGTGTGTCAAAGCCAAGAGGGATCAGTTGAGACAGCAAGGGATAGAAGCGAGTTGGAGCTTACTGCCTATGACTTGTGAGAAGATTCCTACCCCGCCAGTGCCTAATGGATTTTGTGATGGTAGGAACTGGCAGCCAATCATCAATGCAGCGCTGAGAAGGCAAACCTGGTAAGTGGTCAATGTAAGCAATAACGAAAGTGATAGAGGCACTGACTAGGATAACGGCTGGGGGTGCCTTCCCGTACGTCATTGAGAGGTGTGACTCAGTGATCTTGTACGTCCTTGTAGCTTGGTTTCTTGATACGGATAACTATGATGTGAGGCCATACGTATCTGCTGAGACAAGGAGAGGGATCGATTACGAGGCATGTTGGATAGTTGCTGCTGAGTACGTCCTTGATGAAAGGCTGTTCCTGAGACGGCTGTTCTTGAGACAACGAGGGAAGAAAGTGACTTGGAGTGTCCTGCCTAGAGAGTTTGAGAGATTCCCAAGTCCGCCTGTGCCCGCTAGCTTCTGCGACGGGAAGGACTGGGGATCAATCCTCAACGCGGTACTTAGGGACCGAGTGTGGTGAGCCATGCCAAAAGATGTCTACATTCCTGATGACGGAAAAAACTTCTGCTTTGAGGTCTATCTAGATGAGCAACGAGCGACTATCATCGGGGTCGTGAAAGGATGCGACACTAGGCTAGGTAGGCGCGATGAGATTTGCATGGTAGAGCACTACCTTGAGCTTATGCGGGCGGCTGCTTTTAGAGCAATTACGGATCAGACTAAGATTAGGCATTTGCTGGATTGCAAGAGTTCGGATGGCAGGAGAGTGATGCTACATGCGAGAGATGAGACCATTCTATCTAGACAGCGTCCTGCGGACAGTCTGGCTAGAGGCGCTAGGAGCAACCCAAGGCAATGATATTGGAATGTGAAAACTTTATGTCAATTGCGACTGTGACCATTGGTAGAGTCCGTTCGAGATATTGAGGCACGATGTCTGTAAGGAAGGGCGTTTAGTGTTCTACGTTCTAGTGGTCAAATTTATTAAGAATGACGAGCTTGACGTGAGGGTTTATGCTCAGGAAGGAATAAAAGAGGAAGGTTATTTAGAGTGTTTGAGGAGAGTGTACATTCACCTCTTTCTCTTGAGGATAAGGGAACTGCTTCGAAGCTTGCATGAGAAAGTGACTTGGGGGAAACAAGTCAGGCAATTTGAAAGACTCCCTAGTTTTCTGACTACGGATAGCTTCACTGATAAGAGAGACTGGGCGCCTCTTCTAGAAGCTATTGCCGTGGTTGGTAAGGCAAGAGAAAATGACATAGTCATGCGACCAAAGACGCTGTTTTTCGATACCTTTGTACGCCGGTTCGAAGTTCAGGACGAAGGATCTCCTGAATTTTCTATCACTTGACAAAGGCAGGAAACTTGTTGGCTTCTTAGATAGAAACTCGGTGAATGCAGGGTTGACTAAAGATGGAGAAATTATGAGATAGCGAAAGGCAATCGTAAAAGTCCGATTGAAGGTAACTTAGTAAGTAGAGAAGGAGCTGACAAGACAAGAATCTGAGAAGGTGAGAGCCCTCATTCGCGGTTGGAGCCGTGAGGACCAATGCTTGTAAGGGACTTTGATTTGTAGGAGGGTTCGAGATCCAGTAACAGAGGTAGTAGAAATCAGGAGAGGCGCGTTTTGCATCGACGAGGCCGAAGGTGAACTCTATATTGACACCGGTGTCTATGGAGTAGAAGGCGAGCACAAAGTCTATGATGAATATGGAAGATTGAGAGTGATACTAAGAGAAGTTAGGAATGAAACAATGTCTGGTTACTGTCCGGCAGTCACGGCAGCACTAAACGCCTTAGTTCCTTTTACCTGTGGAGGAGTTTTTCCCTACAAGGTAGAGCGCTGCATATCCGTGGAGGAGAAGCATGCACCTGGGAAGGCGTATATCCTTGTAGTGAAGTTCCTTGACACTGGCGAATACGATATCCGACCCTATATTCCTTCATTGAGGGAGAGAGGCACAGATCGCGAGTCCTTTCAGAGCTGGATTAGTGATATAGTTAATAAAGAAAAGAGAGAGTCAGAAAGAAAAGGGGCAAGAGTAGTTAGTAACATAACTCCGATTGTGTTCGACAGGTTTCGCGAGCCAATTTTGCCGGAAAGCTTTACTGACGGCAGAAACTGGGAACCGATTTTAAACGCAATCATAAGAGAGAAAAGGTTCACGAAGAACTAGGAGCTTGCCTAGTAAGCTAGGCAAAAAAAAAAAAGTAAGCTAGGCAAGATGGTCAGAGGACCAGACGCACGACAGAACCGTGTTAGTTCCTCCGCAGGGGACGGAGAAGTGACCACTACCGCTGTTCTACAAGAAATGTTGAACAGGATAGAGGCCATGAAGACCGGGATGGACACTATGAATGTCCGGTTAGATCTTTCGAGAGCCAAGGTACCTCCAAAGAACATACCTTGCTTTGATGAAACCAAGGTTAGGGAGTCCTTGGAGGATTATGATGTCTTCGGTATGAGTCACGGTTGGTCGGACAAACAAAAGTTGAAAGCTCTGCTAGCCTATGTTGAGCCTAAGATGAGGGTGTCAGTGACAAAGACGACACAAGGGCTGACAACATGGGTCGAGGTTAGACAAAAGATGCTGGAGGAATACGCGAAGTACGACGTCCCAACGACAATGCAAAATTTGTTGGAAGTGCGACGTTCTAAGTATGCAACCCTCGATCAGTTTCTAAAAGACTTTGAGCGGGTTGCGCGGAGAGTACCCTTCTTAGATGAGGCTCAGAAGTGTCATGTCTTGCTAACAAATTTTGCAGAGGATGAAAGAAAGAGTGTGGTAAGCCGCGCTGCCCATTACCCTCTGAAGTGGGATGAAGTAGTTGAGTTGATCCGAGAGCTACCTTCGGTGTCAAACCGGAAATGGTCTCTGGAACAGATGAAAGCAATAACTAAAGCGAGAGAAGGAAATGTTGAAGCAGTTACGGGAGGAAACTTGAAGGCCGAGGAGATCCTTGGTCTTCTCGTTAAGCTTGGTAGCTTCGAAAAGTTAACCCTTCCTGCCCCGGCAACTCAAGCACTTGTTGGAGTTGAAAAAGGTAAGGAGGAAAGAAAAAAGGAGAAACAAAAGGAAGATAGCGAGAGTGAGAGCGAGAGTAGTGATGAGGAAGACGCTAGGCGAAGGAGAAAAGAGAGGTAAAAGAAGAAGCGTGACCGGGATTGGAAGAGAGATAATAAGAGCCGAGATTGGCAAAAGAGAGATGGCCCCTTCCGATGTTATTATTGTGACGAGGAAGGCCATACTCTAACCCGGTGCCCGACACTAGAAAAGGAACTCGAAGAAGGGATTGTCAAGAAAAACGCCAATGGGCACATCTGTGATGCCAATTGGAACAAGATAGTCTTCCGAGTCAAAGGAGGGATGCGAGCAGTAATCCTAGAAAAGGCTAAGGCCAACAAGGATAAAAAGAAGAAGGTTAGGGTTGATGTTATCACCTTTGATGGTATGCTACCTCCGGAGATAGTGGCTCGAGACGACAATCCTGGAAATCAAAACCTGAATGTATCCCATATCAGCCAAAAGGAGGTCGAAGAGAAAAAACGGGAGAAGGCTGAGAGAGAGTTAGACCAACTGATCGATGGGACAAAGGACCTCGTGAAGGAACGGAAAGGAAAGGAAGCTATCGGGAAGAAGAGAAGGTTGGTCTTGAGATCCGAGGTCGAGGAAGGGATCTCGATAGACGAAGTAGTAAAGAAACTACTTGAGGAGACCGAGATCACCCTATCCTGGAAAGAAGTTGTAGCCTTGGTGCCCAAGTTTAGGCAATAACTTAAGAAGATAGTTGAAAGGCGGAAGGTAGAGATCAATAGTTTAAGACTCTTCCCTCAGCATGTGGAAAGAGCCCCGTCTGGTACCAAGATAAGGTTTGGCAACATGTCGTGCGGATATTTGAATATCTCCGTAAACGATGTGAAAGTCAGAGCTTTGGTGGACTCTAGGGCCGAGATGGTGCTTGTGTCCTCAGCCACGATGAGATTATGTGGGCTCGAGATAGACAAGAAGTCCAATCATCAGCTTTCCAATATAGCTGGATTCCTGCCTTTGGAAGGTTTCATTGACGATTTGCCAATTCGGATTGGAACTTTATGGGCCGAGATCCTCTGTTTTGTGGTCCCCAACTTGGATCATGACTGCATTCTCGGAGCCCCTTTCCTACATAGAATGGAGGCTTGTGCGTTCTTTGGCCATGATGGGGCAGCCTGACTTTCTCTCCAGGATCCTAATAATGATCAAGAACAAGCTTTCGTGATAAGTGATAAGCATCACCCTCGTCATCAGCGGCATGTTAACTCTCTTAAGCATGGAGAATCTGACAAGTTGATTGAGGAAGTACGGAGAAAACTAAAAGAAAGTGGAATAATAGACGCGAAGACAACGATTAGAGTAAATGATATTGGGAAGATGCTCAAGCTCCTGGATAAAGAAACGGAGTTGGGCGATAAGAGAGAGATGTAAGGATTCAAGGATAATGTGAGGGCAGCCAAAGCTGGCACGATGCATCTCACCTTCTCTGCGACTGGTCCTTTTTTAGGAAAATAGCCACCGGATCTAAGAGGAAGTATAAGCACAAGGGCGTTAAGAAAAATCCGGTGGAAGTTTTGATAGAGAAAGATTACAATGAGGCATTAGAGAAGGAGAGAAAGATAATTAAAAGATTAAGAGAGGCTGCATTAAAAGTAGGGAGAATTACCCAGAGAGGTTCAAGATAATGAAGATAGGAGCCGATGACTTCCTTCTGCCGACTAAGAAGGATTTCATATATGAATTATGTCAGAAGTATAGTGGTGCCTTTTCCTTTAATGATGAGGAGAGGGGACGACTAGACGTTGACATGATCAAGATGGTCAAGATTTGGACCGTTCCTCATACGCCTTGGAATGAGAGACTCACAAAGTACGCTCAAAAGGAAGAAAAAAAAGTAATGGAGTACATAAACCAGAAGATCGTCTCCAACGTTGCGGAACCAGCTGATGGAGCTTACGCCAATCACTGGTTTTGCTTTTGGAAGCCAGGTGGTGGCCTGCGCTGGATACAGAACTTGCAAAAGTTGAATTCGGTAACGGTTCGCGATACGGGTAGCTTACCCAACGAGGATCTATTGGCCGAGTTTTTTGCCGAAAAGAGCATCTACTCCCTAATAGACTTGTACTCTGGCTATGACCAGTTCCCGATAGATCCTACTAGTCGACCTATGACCGCCATGCATACACCTAAAGGCCTCATACAAATGTGTGTGGTGCCTCAAGGGTGGACGAATGAGGTCACGGTCGTCCAACGAGACATGCTGAAGTTCATAGAGGACATATGCCCAGAGGTTACGTTCCCATACATTGATGACAATCGAGTTAAATGACCGAAGGAAAAAGATGAGATTTTAGTGGATGGTCGAGTCAGGCAGTTCGTATGGGAACATGCGCAGGGAGTAGCGAAAGTACTAGAAAGGTTGGTTAAATACAACCTAACAGCCAGCGGGCCGAAATCACTATTGTTCCAAAGGGAGGTAACGATCTTGGGTTTTAGGTGCTTCTTGGAAGGAAGGAGCCCCGATCCGAAGAAGGTGGATAAACTCCTGAACTGACCTATACCTCTAAAAACGGTTGGGGAAGTAAGGAGCTTCCTAGGGGTCTGCAGCTTCTGGCTGATCTTCATCCCCGGGTTCGCCAAGATAGCCGAGCCCCTTAGAGAGATGGTGCGACAAGGAGCTAGCTTAGAGTGGTCTGACCAAAGAGAGAAGGTTGCGCGGGTACTTCAAGATAAGCTAAGAGATGGCGGGGTCGTATTAGGAATACCCTACTTCGACGATGAAAAGGAGAGGCCCTTCATCATCGAAGCCGACGGCGGCCCGATAGCATTAGGAGGAGTGTTCGTGCAGCGAGATGAGAATGGTAAAGAAAGGCCACTTAGATTTGAGAGTCGCACCCTTAATTCGGTTGAGAGAGGCTATATTAAGTTCAGGAAGGAGCTTCTGGCAATCCTGCACTGTCTCAGGGTGTTTAGACACTATGTTATAGGGCGGAGATTCATCCTAAAAACGGATTCCACGGCGGTAATCGGAGTTGTTAAGAGGCATCAGCAGGTAGATGCCACAGTCAGTAGGTGGATAGCTCACATATGGACGTATGATTTTGTATTAGAGAAGGTACCTACTGAAAAGAATCGAGCCGATGGGTTGAGCCGCGTAGAATGGAGATCAATAGATAATGAATCTCTTGAGGAGGCACCCTTCGTTGACGAATTCCTTATGGAAGACGATGATGAAGGACTACCTCCAGCTCCCAGTTGTTATACAGCCTCAACCATAGCAACGAGCACAGAAGACTGCTGTGGAGAAAAGGAAAACCCTTACCTCCATAACCTCCTAACTCGAGATGGTGAAGAGGAAGGATGGTACGAGATGGTAGAACAAGCGGCTGTTGCAGCTCATGAGCTGGCAGAGAGTTCAAGGATGGCTGAACGAAGGTTGAATGAGATAGAGGAATAGCCGAAAGACCCTGAGCAAGATAAGGACGTAGAAGAGAGATTTAAGAAAAATGAGTATGATGGGGAATATAAGAGGATCGGTATGGTAATGAGCAGTAATCAATTGAATGAATTCTACCATAAGAAAACAAAGAGAACCTTTAGACTGCGTAGGGGTCACCTTTTTGTGGATGCTAAGGAAAGACTACCGCCACTGAGAGTAGTGTGTGGTAAGGAAAGGCAACTAGAGGTGATCGCCGCACTGCATGAGGGTCTAGCAGGGGGTCATAGGGGTGCTGATGCTATATACTATAAAGTATCTCGACTATATCACTGGGATGGTCTAAGGGATATGGTTATGAGATATTGTAAGTCATGTGAAGCCTGTCAGAAACGTTCATCTATGAAATTCATTGAACCCTTATACCCCACTGTTCTTGTTGAACCTGGCAGTACTGTTCACCTTGATCTAATTACTATGCCACCTAGTAAGGATGGAATGAAATATGTACTAAACATGAGAGATCACATGTCTGGTTATGTTGAAGCAAAAGTCATCCGTAAGAAAACTGCAAAGACAGTGGCAGATTGGATTGAGGAAATCTACTTGAGGTACCCCTTCATACGTGAGTTTGTGGCTGATCAGGGATCCGAGTTCAAGAACGAGATGGTCAGGAGGCTCATGCCCAGACTTGGAGTCAGGATCAGATTTGTGACACCATATCATCCTCAGGCTAATGCACCAGTGGAAAGAGGCCACAGGACACTAAAGGATGCTATATCAAAATGGTGCCAAGGTGACTCCAGGAACTGGCCATCTTTCTTGAGGGCGGCTGTCTATGCTGACAATGTGACTGTCAAGCGGACTACAAGTTATGCACCCATTACACTCTGGTATGGCAGATATGCTACTTCTCCCATTGAGAACCTGGTTGAGACCTAGACCGATGAGGCGCAGAGAGAGTCATACTCCACAGAAGAGTTGCTGAGGTTGAGGATCAGGCAGATTAAGGAAGTGGATGAGGCCATAATTGAGGCCACCAAGAGGATGTCAGACAGCAGATTATCTGATCAGACACGATGGAACAACAAGAGGTACATCAGGAAGGAACGACTTCAGGTCGGGGATATTGTACTTCTGCATGATACATCTCTCGAGACACAGTGGACCAAGAGACTAGAGGCCAGGTGGATGGGACCATTCAGGATTATCAGAGAGGTGGAAGGCAAGGCCTATGAGCTAGCAGAGATGGTTGGCACGAGATCCCATGGTATAGTATCTGGCTCCCGGCTCCGAAAATTCATACTTAGAGATGCAGATTTGATTCCGAGTTCGGGCAGAGTGATGAGGCAAGGCCCGTGAGCCGTCTAGCATCAGCCTGGACATGCTGAGTCGTGGCCAGTGTGCCCTCAGCATCGGTTGGGACGTGGTGAGACTGTTGCCAATCGCGGGATCTATTATATGCTGGGACGTGGACAGTGTGCCGCCAGCTTCAGAGATTATATGCTGGGACGTGGACAATGTGCCACTAGCTTTAGAGATTATATGCTGGGACGTGGACAATGTGCCGCCAACTTCAGATGATGATTATACGCTGGGACGGGGATAGTGTGCCACTAGCTACATGATGATTTATGCTCGACGTGGATAGTGTGCCGCCAGCTTCGGATGATGATTTATGCTGGGACGTGGACAGTGTTCCACCAGCTTCAGATGATGACTATACGCTGGGACGTGGACAGTGTGCCGCCAACTTCGGATGCTGATTTATGCTGGGACGTGGACAGTGTGCCGCCAACTTCAGATGATTTACGCTGGGACGTGGACAGTGTGCCGCCAGCTTCGGATGATGATTTATGCTGGGACGTGGACAGTGTGCCGCTAGCTTCAGCTGATTATTTGCTGGGACGTGGGCAATGTGCCGCCAGCTACAGTTAATGATGATTATGTGTTGGGACGTGGCCAGTGAGCCGCCAGCTAACGATGATGATTATGTGCTGGGACGTGGCCCGTGTGCCGCCAACTGCAGCCGACAGTCGGTTGCTATGATTATGATATGATTTCGGATGTCGGAGCTGGATACGAGCAGCCTATGATGGCTCGGCTCATTGGTGGACTTATGTGTCTGTCGGGCCCAGATTGGTCCCAGTTTTGTACGATTGTGAGTTAAACTTTTAAAATTTCAGTTCATTGCATTGTATTTGGCTTGTCATGTGTCAGTCCTGGGACATGCCTAGGGGATTGGGAGCCAATTTATGGGATTTCAGTTCTTGCCTCTTATTGTATTTTATTTAGTCTGAATGGCATTTATGAAATGAATTGCTGGGGGATAAAGTAAAAATTTGTTTTCTTCCTCTCATAAGTCAGCGCTCAGTTGATGGGGCAACCTTCTAGTACGATTGCGTAAGAAGGATTGCCTAGCATCATTTGACACAAGTTGATTGGTTATCTCTGGAAGAGGGTGGTATTTAGCCTAGTGAAGTGTTCCCTTGGCAAGGGACTCAGCATCGAGATAGGGTTCCTCTCCAGACGGGCCTTTGCGGCTAAACGCTACCAAGCTCTAAACGGATGGGTAATCAGTCATGTGTCATAATCGATGGAGTGATCTGTCCGATCATGTGATCGGGCAAAGATCACTTAGCATCGCAGCGGATTGAGGCTCGCTGCATTTTTCATGCTGGAAGGAGTGTTCCCACTGCAGCCGTCGGGCTCTCGCAACGGTTCCCCGACGAGAGTCTGTCCACAGTGGCGTCCCCTGCGGTGTCAGCACTTGCGCCCTTCATGAAGAGGCGGAGAGTTTTCGACTGCGCCTCTTGAGCAAGAGATGATTCCCTGAAGCAGGTTCTCACAAGGTCCAGAGGCTAGCTGGGTCAGCGGGGTGTCTGAGCCATAGTGGCAGATAACTCTGGACCCTAGGGTGGCTAGCCGTTCCTCAGATCATCGTATGGTGATCTGGTCCGCCTGCTAGAAAGGAAGGAGGCATCCTTAGCCTCTCCCAGTCTAAATCCGACATTTGGCTGATCAAGGTGGTGGATTTCTACTATCACTCTGATCGGGGTGTCTCTCGGGAGCAGTGTCTCCAGGGGTATTCCCTTAGCAACGGGCCAAGCCAGGTATCCACAGCCCAGCTCGCAACAGGGCCATTACGGCCTCCTATCCCACTGTTGCAAAGCTTAATTGTGGACTCGCTCTGACTCACCAGCAGTGTTTGGTTGGGTGTTGGCTGGCTCCCCGCACAGTAGCAAGAGTCGGGCGTTAGAAAGAAGTCGAGCGAGTAGACGGAGGTTCTAAAGTCGACTAAAGAGCCTCCTCGCCATGGGCCTGCACTCATCGGAGTGAGGGCTTCATGAAGGGGTGTGCGGCTCCCCGTGAGCTGTTCTGAGCAAGGGCTCAGAGGGTGGTCGGACCGCCATGACTGGGAATCAGGACTGACTTTGCTCTGCTTACCGGGTTGGGTCAGCGGAGGAGCCCACCAGGGCGAGCGGGGGCACTCTCGGAAGGCCGAAAGGTAAGACTCTGAGAGTGAGTGAGGAAGAGGTGTTGGCAAGGGTCTTTAGGAAAGATCATTTTCTCGTCTTTTTTTTTTTAGGCATGACTTGATATCTGTTTTGCAGGTACCCTGTAGCCAGATGAAGACAACGGGGTTTGGTATGACCCGACAGTGAGAGGCATAGAGCCGACAGACAAAGAGAAAGAGGTTTGGTATGTTCACCCCTTATGAGGCAGCCTTCGGTCTAGATGACCTGGATGATCCTGGATGCGATAATTGGTCCCATAGCCGGCCGTGGCTGAGATATCGATGAGGATTGTGTTGTACTGATGGGTTGCATGAGTAGTCATGATACTCGCGTGCGGTGATTGCACCACGCAAGTCTGATAAGGTTGATTCCTTCTTGATTTTGATGGTGGCTTGGACCAATGGTCCATGCCTTATTGAGTAAGCACTCAAGCCCTAGCGGGCGAGCACCATGATGATTGGGGATATAGTTTATATAATGCCCCTATATATCAGATAGCATACAAGGCCGCTTAGCTCAAGTTGGCATATGAAGAACAACGCAAGTACGAGGCACAAGCGATAGTTGGGTGGCGCAGCCTGGTGGGCGATGGGCGGTTCTGGTGCGCGTGGCAACGACGGTGGCGCAGGGCGAGGCGGTTGTGGCAGGACAGTGAGTTGGCAAGGAGATGGTTGAGTAGAGGAAGAAGGGTGGTATGGTGAAGGGTATGATCGAGAGGGTGGATCGAAACGAGGGGGCGGAGAGCCGTAGCGCTGCTCGTATTTATACGCATAGTACATCATAGATCTAGGCGACGGCGTGCGCTCACGCCGGTCCTCTGAGCGATGGCGCAAGCGCGTTCCTCCTCATCTCATCTCCTCCTCCTCCTCTTCGGATCTCTCCCCTTCGTACGTCAGATCGATCAATCGATCTGGCGCCTTCCCCTGTCGACCTCCTCTCCCACGTCCAGCACCCGAGCCTCGCGTCTTTGGTGCCATGGCAAAACTGATTATCTCCGTGATGATAAACGTTGCGCGACGATAAGCGTTGCGCAACGATGAGCGCTAGTGCAATAAGAACGCAAACGAGTCGAGAACGATGAAGGCAACGATAGTAGCGAGAGCGTAATAGCGTTGCCGCTGCACCTCGAGTACCAATGATGAGAGCAAGTAAGTTATTATAGTGGCCAGAACCTGGCGAGGACGCCAGGAATGGGGTTTGGTATGATTGTCGGAAGACGATGCGGCGCAACGGCAGAAATTGACTCATCGCAGTCAACCTCCGCGCTGCGTTAAAACTGCACTTAGGGACGTCCACGGTCATAGTCAAGCTGGACCCTAACGCATCGGTTAGATTTCCCCTAGGCCGAAATCAAGGGAAAGACGGCGCGTCGGTACGGTCCGCCGGAGACCTAATCGTCCCCGTTGCACTGGACCGACGCGTCCGCAATGGGCCAATTAATGGGTTCCGGTACAAACGGCACCTGAAACGGGCCAAGGGTTAGTGAGATATTCAAGTTTGACCGGACCGACACGGCCGCATAACTTGGCCAGAAAAGGAACAGCCCTAAGAAGTCATATAGATGAACAGCCAGGGCCGAGTAATTAAGATAGGGTCGTGTGCTATTTTTAGCACGGGACTGACTGTTCGTCTCCCAAAGTCGGGCCTGCACCAGTCCCGTTCTAAAATTAGCACAATCGCACGCTATTTTTAGCATAGGACTGACTGTTCGTCTTCCGGGGACTGGGCCTGCGCAAGTCCCGTTCTAAAATTAGCACAGTCCCACACTATTTTTAGCGCGGGACTGACTGTTCGTCTACCGGGGACTGGGCCTGCGCCAGTCCCATTCTAAAATTAGCCCAGACCCACGCTATTTTTAGTGTGGGACTGACTGTTCGTCTGCCGGACCTGACTGTTCATATCCCGAGGTCGGGACTGCTGTTATTTTTAGCACAGACCCGGTCTAGAGTTTGACCACAGCCCCGACCTTGGGACGGCAGCACTCAGCCCCGATCACCTGGCCTCTCTATTATAAAAGAGAGGCCACGTCACCCAAGAAGACACAGATCAGACAGATCGAGAGCACGCTCACTTGCGGAATGCAGCAATGCTGGCAGAACAGCAAGTAAGAATTTCTCACACGCGGGGATGCGAAACGACTGGTGGGACAGCGAGGAAGGAGAAGGACTGAAGCTACTGCGTTCGAGCAAGTGGGAAGATGGACGACAAAGATATGCAAGAAGGAGGTCAAGGGAAGGCGGTTGCTCGGGGAAGTACGGCAGTCTCAATTCTCACAAGGGCCACCTTGCTTTCTCCCTCACCTCCTCTCCTGTCATCTTCTTTCTGCTCCCCTGCTCGCTCTCTTTCCTTTCCTTCTTCTCGCTCGAATGTGTGAGGTCTGTCTAATCCCCCGCAAGCCCAATGGTTCATGACACGGTTCTGACTGTGCCCGAGGGCCGCCGGTGCTGAGCACTCAAGCTCGCCGTGCTCAAGGGCTGAGGATACCGTGTGCCCCCGAGCACCGTGCCTGAGAGCTGTTCAGATTGGGTACTCACACGCACTGTGCTTGAGGGCAGTTGATACTGTGCACCGTACTTAAGGGCTGATACTATGTATTCACCTGCTCTGAGCACGAAGACTGTTGATGCCGAGTCACGAGGTGAACCCTG
>BFEA01000183.1:2552818-2566147 GCA_003427395.1 Chara braunii
ACCCAACTTTGTTTTTATGCGCAACACCCCCCACGACATCCCCCGCCTATGCGCAACCCCATGGTGCACGTGCGCTGATGTTTTGACGCGCGCGCATGCCTTAAAACGCTTTGAGCGCGTTTGAGCGCGGCGCAGGGGTCTTTAAGCGCGCGCTTAAACGCGCTCGTACGGTTTCATAGCATCAGGGAAGTTCCCGGAATCATATATCCTGACTTCACACCATACAACTTTCCCGAGGGATGCCTCGAATGCATCCGAGGCTCGAGGTTGTCGCTCGTTTAGGCGAGCCAACATGCATTCAGCAGGTCCTTTCCCGTCTTCGGATGCATCCGAAACACACGACAAATTCTTTGTGAGGCACCTATGTCGGTGGGATCAATTCGACCTGCCCGCCCTTGTCTTGCCGACAGAAAGTTGCTCCCTTGCATTGTCTTCCTGTCGGATCAAGCGTTCTTTTAAGGGAAGTGTAATAGTTTTTTGTGTCCTTGCCTTCAGAGCTTTAAGTAAAATGTCTTGCCTCCGCCGTGTTTCGGATGCATCTGAAACTTACACCGGTGGACCGTCGCATTGCGCCCTCGACCATGCGCCAACTGATCCCCTCATTTGGCGGGGTCAATTCATCCCACCGACCGTTGTGTTGCCGATAGAAAGCTACTCCAGTATATTATCTTCCGGTTGGATCATGCTTTCTCTTGCGGGAAGTGGAGTAATATGTTGAGTCCTTGCCTTAAGTGATTCCCCCAAAAAATTGTGCTTGCTCCCTTGTTCGGATGCATCCGAATTGGGAGTGGCGGATTTTCGCATTGCGCCCGTGACCATACACTAAATGCATACCCGCATTTGAATGTATCTGAATCACATATGGACTTCACTCTCAAGCGGCTCCTAGTGGGCGGTGGTCGCCGAAGGTGCTGCCAGTCAGGGGGTGATGTTATGATGTGCCAGAGTCTTTGTCCAGCCCGTGTTGTGTGTGCTGAGTAGTTGTGTGTGCTGAGTAGTCGTGTGTTAAGCCAGAAAATAATATGCACCCACCGACCTTATACACAACATTGTTAGATACGTGATAAAAGACTGAGGATGATTATAAAATCAGAGCGTAATATTCTTTCTGAGGAGCGCTTAATGTCGATGACGTTTATATATATATAAGTCAAGAAAACTCCAACGAAACAATTTGTCACTACCTCTCGTTTATTGTCCTCTTCTCCCTTTTTGCCAACGGTTTACCAAGTACTTATCTTATATATATATATATCATCACAAACAGATATATATATATATATATATATTGAAGCGTGTAAATTCTGAACGTTTTGCAAAAAAAAAAAAAATTGAAACTGTGCAGGTATAATTTCTACTATAAAGTGATACCATGCGACACTTCTTATGGTCGTTTGATGCGTACATTTATGCACTACAATGGATACATTATGCCATAAACGAGTATGCACCTACCCACCTTATGTGAAAACATTGTTGTACATGTATTAAAAGACAAATAAATATTATAAAATAAGAACGTTATTTTTTTATGAAAAATGCTTAACATTGATGGTGTTTATATATGTTTATCGATATATATATATATATATATATACATACATCTTTTAATATGTTAGTTCTTTAAGTTCTATAAACTAATCATAAGTAATAACAATAAGTTTTTCTCGATCATTACTAAAAAATTGTTACTAACAACAAAGCTTGAAGACGTTTCTTAACTCATCAATACATGCGTAGACGTCTCAAGGTACAACCGAAATTGTTTTGGCAGAAAACTTCAGTTAACAAAAAGTCTAACTCATAAACTTTCCGTTAAAATCAATGAATTTCAACCTAAATCTGAGTATTTCAATCCTATTATCATCGTTTTTTTGTGAAATTACTAGTTAAATTGAAGGTATGGGATAAATTTTGAAACATTTCAAATGGACTGAAAATGGTAATTAGACTTAAATTTTAAATTTAAATAAAAACTTGAACCGATTTTGAACTAAAATTTCACCAAAAGTATTAACTTTGAATTAAAGTTGCAGGAAAATAATTGAATTTGGACTGAAATTTTACTAGAAATTCTTGATTTAAACAAAAATTTTAATAAAAGTTTTAGATGTAGACGAAAAGTTTGATAGAAAATTACAAATGTGGACGGAATGTAAATCAAAATTCTAACTGAAATTTCACTCAGCTTATTCAAATTGAACAGAAATTATATTGCAATTCTCATACGTAGACGAAAAGTTGACCTGAAATTCCACTAAAATTTCGAGAGACTCGTGGACCATACAAACAACTTATCACTTCACATATGATGATCAATGATCAACATTTTGCGTGTTTGCTAATCGCAAAGTAAAAAAAAACATTGATGAAAATAATAATTAATAAATAGAATAACATATATATACACTGATAACTTGACGAAAACAAACGAATAGAAATTTAGCATCCTACAACATAATATAATCATTCAACTTGCAAACTACGCCTCGAGACAACACTCATGAATTTGTCTATATATTTGTATTTGTACATGTATGCATGTATGTGTATGTGCGTATGAGAGAGAAAAAAAAATATAGAAAGAGAGGGGATAGGGAGACCAAGGGGAAGAAAGGGGAAAAAAAAGATGGTGAGGAGAAAGAGAGAGAGGAAAAAAAAAAAAGTTTACATTTACCACTAGTAAGTAATAACTTTAATAGGCTCCTTAGTCATAACAAAACTTTATGATTTCTACAACACACACCAATTTAATTGCACAAAGTTTTCGCCTCTAAATTTTGGTGACTGCATAAACAATCTGTGGAGGAGGACAAACATCGTGATGTCGCTAGCCCCGTTTGCTGTAGACCCGTTATTTGCCTTGGACCAGAAGGACGAACTGAGGAAACTGGCGCATCAGTTACGCTCCCACACTTGCGTCCTCGACTTGTGCGGTCATGTGGATCGGGCGCGATGGGATGTGGCAGCATTCACATCTCTGAGGGAGTTCCTGGCCTTCCTTTGCCTAGACTATTGGACATTGGTGGTGTTCGTCCCGTGCCTATGAAACCTTTCCTTCATGACTTCTTTGTCTGCGCTCGGGGCCACCCGACGCTACACGGGGAAGCGGGTGCGCAAAACGCAAGTGAAGAAGACCCATCTGTTCGGTAACTGCGTGTGGGAGGAGCCAGATGTCATGCATATCCTTTTCAAAGGCGAGGATCCGCTGCAACTAACTCACCTTGTGTATGAAGGACCTGTTGCCGAAGACGATGCCGCTGCTCTGCAAAGGAGACAAAAAGTGTCACCTTCGGATGTTGTGGAGGTGCCGTTCAAGCCTTCGAGTTTCGCAGACGTTGGCATTCTCAACCAAAGGGGGAGCGTGTATAAAGAACTGGAAAGGAATCCTAATCAGTTATGCAGCCAGCTGCGTTTCTTTTGTGGTGTTGTGGATGCCGTGCTGTTTCTGGGCAAGTCGCACGCGCAGGTGGTGTGGAATCTGCTTCAGATAGGAAGGCACGCCTTGGCGGTGGAGGGGGACTCAACGCAACTTGAATACACTGTGAAGTATGTCGCCCACGAAGTCGAGTCCGGAGTTTACGAATGCGACTTCCACCATCCAACGATCCAGACCGAAAAGGACCTGAATAAGGACATGTTCTATAAGTTGTCTCCGGAGAAAAGGCGCCAAGTCTACTCCTTTCTTTTTGGCAAACAACCCAAATGGATAGTGAATGAGGATTACTTGATGTGAAAGGAAGTCGGCATTATTATCCTCCAGAGCTACCATGGGGCGAGTCGAGACAGCGCAGTGGATTTCATGATGAGGTTGGAATACATCTTCTTCAATGAACATGTGCACGATCCGGGCGACTTCACTCTAGACAAGTACAGGTTGGCATTTGGTGAGGATGATGACTTCAATGTCGACACTGAATAGGAGGACAGCGTCGAGGATGACCTCTTCGATTTCGACGGCCAATTAACCATCTTCGGCGCCCAAGTCCTTTCAGAGTCGCCCTCAGTGTGCAAACCGGGGACATCGGTCACTACACCCACCTCAGGTGGTCCAGCACCCTTATCGTCCTCAGCGCCAGTCAAGAGGGGTGGGTTCTCCCGTCTGAAGAGTTCGCCGGGGGAGTCACTACGTCTCACACCACACCCCGAACGTCTAAAACCCGACCATGCAGTTCCTCGTAACCATCCACATCTGTCGGACCCTTCGAGGCCGTACCACATGGGCGACAAACATACCTTCTGCCAGAGACTGGGGCCATGATATCGTGTGGCACCCTAATCATTTCCAGCCAGTCCTTCTTAATGGTGAATGGGCAGTGGCTGTTAGGGACATTAACGGCGGGTGGGAATACAACGATCGTTGGGACCTTGATACTTTCAATACTCAAGCTTACGAGGCTGTATTGGAGAAATTGGTTGAGGTTAATTGACGACACAAGGACTACCCTGCTCTCTAGACATACGCAGACACGTTGTTTGAATTTTTACAGTCAAATAAATGGTTGGAAGTATCCTCTACGTTTTACGGCCTTCCGTCGAGCCCCTCATTAAACAAAGTAAGTTGGGAGCTGCCTGCGATTATGCCGAGGACTGAAGTTGTGAGGCGCAAGTCTCGGGGTGGGGACGACGAAGGGAATGCTGGTGGAGGTGGTCACCCCGGATCCGAGGGAGGAAGTCTAGATCGCTCGTCGAAACGACGATCTTCGGAGCCCCAAGGCGGCGGAGACGAAAAGATGGGTAGTGAAGAGACAAGAAAGCATCACAACAGGACAAAGACCTGTGGAGAGAAAGGCCCCTCGGAGGGGCATGGGTTCAACGTCAATGGGGATAAGGACGGTGCGGCTTTGGCGGCAACATGCAGCACTTCAATAGAGACAAAAAATGACATCACACCAGGACAGATTTCGCGGCGTGGTGAGCAGGATTCGATAATTAGCTCCACCAGTGCGACACATTTTATCGTCCCGGTTGCCAAGATAGTTGTTGCGGCATATGCCAGTTGCCCTCTTGATTTCAAAGCGAATGGATAGGGAGATTTGAGATCCATCCGAACCTCGAACTGTGTATACGTGGATGCCGACCGGTGTAAGCATACCGAGATGATGTGCATTCAAGTTGAACGGGAACTGCTGAAAGGGCGTCCGTCTTTTCAAGTTGGTATTCAAGACGATGGCAAGGATTCCCCTGAGAGTGAGTTAACGCCTAGTTCCAATGTCGAATCCCGCACACCAGCATCGAGCTGCTCTGCCACGGTATGCACTTCGGTGACTTTAATGAGCGAGTCTGCGGTCGAAGCGGACATGTCCGCGCCATTGGACTCCGCCGAGACTCGGATGAATCCGAACTCGAGCGATGTGAGCATGTGCATCGATACTCGTGCTTCGGAGTCCACCGAAAATCGGATGCATCCGAAGCTGACAGACGCTAGGCTCGCAGTCGTCGACATCAATGGTAGTGGACATGTCACGCCGTTGGACAAAGCGGACATGTCCTCGCTATTGGACTCCGGGGGGACTCGGATTAATCCGAATCCGAACGGTATGAGCATGTTCCTCGATACTTGTGGAGATGAGATGCAGGCCATCGAGCTGGACGAGGGAGTCGTTCGGGGCTCCGAGGACCCCTTGTACTCCGGCCTTCATGACGACGCTATAGGAGATGATATTCTGAAGAAGCCCTCGGGGTCTGTTAAAGATGGTTCGTTCTATGGAAGTGAGGACGACAAAGACACTGCACACGGGGCCAAGAAGTTCAGGGAGGGAGATGTCATGTTGGACATCCATGGGACCTTGAGCCTAACACAACACGACACTGGGCTATGGAGAAAACACAACCTGTTAATATTGTCGACCTCGACTCTTTTAGTCCAAAGAATAGCAAAATAAAATTGTCTCTGGCGGGCGTGGAGGATTTGCACCATCGGGAAAAAGTTTTGCCGCCTCAGATCGTTGACGCCGACATCAAACACCTGTCAAGTTTCCCAGGTAGTTTAGAGCACGTCGTCGTGGCGTCGACGAGCACAGGGTCGCCAGTCGTGGTGGGACTACCATCGGTGGACTCAAACCACATGGAAGCTAAGCCTGGTAAGCAGTGAATTTGTCTTCTTGCTTCCCGCTCGTCAAACCGTTTGTGAGGTGCTGTTTGATTCATTATCTAGGTGTTGTGATCCGCCAACTGAACGTTACCAATGGATATCTTAATCGACGCTTATTGTAATCAAACATGGTGTGTTATTTCTTGTACAGGTCGACAAACTTCTGCAGAAACGCACATATCGCAGGAGCAGGCTGCGCCCGCGAAGTTGTCAATCTTGCTTCCCAAAAGCACTACACGTAGCGGCGTCACCGATTTCTTTTATGGGAACAGGAAGCCTCGAGGGCCTCCTGAATGGGTGGTTGTACCCATACAAAGCCCGCACGTGAAACTCGTTTCAGAGACAGCGGGTGTTAGTGAGGACAGCGAGATGATCATTCTCGAAACTTGCAAGGATATAAAAAAGGACAGTGCTAGTTCAGAATCAACTGTGTATAGAAGGTCCAGAAGTAGGGGTGATGTTATGCTTGAAGTTTTTGGGCTGCGGAGTGGCAATCCGTCAGACCCTGGTCGCTAGGACGACATTTTCTCATAGTCCTACGTCCTCTTTGCTTGTTGTGTGCTGTGGGTGTTTGTTGCACAGGGTTTCCTCGAGATGGAAGAGCAGTCCTCAAAGACGTCGTTCGCTCTTGGTTGCCGCTCACTTTCATCGTCGCGCGTTTGCCGTCACACAATTTACAGGTATCGATAAAGGATCGTCAACGATGAGGTTGTCAATTTCTATAAGGCGATGATAATGGAGGAATGCGGCCGATCTACCACTGCTATTAAGACATATTTCTTTAACTCTTTCTTCGCCTCGACATTGTTGCTTCGAGGGCCGGCAAGTGTTAGCAGATGGGCTAAAGATGTCGACCTCCTGTCTCAAGACCACGTCTTGGCACCAGTGCACAAGGGCAGCACACACTGGAGCCTTTTGGCAATTGACTTTTCTAGATATGTTTTGGAAATTTTCGACTCATTTTTCTGTTCGTCATCGAAATATGACTTTTATTCCACACTATTCGATAATATTGTTAAGTATTTGAACATGGTGGCAAGTACCACCACTGGTGGTCACACTTTCGACCATTTTGCACGCGAGGTCCGCATGAAAGGTGTCCCTCAACATCAGAACGAGGCTAGTTGTGAGGTGTTTATGTTGATGTTCGTTTCCTGTTTGACGAGCGGTTTACGTCCACCTTTTGAATTCCCTCATAGACACATCTCCTTTATAAGATGTATACTAGCTTTGGAGATTTGTTGTGTTCGTAGTTGAGCGTCTACCTATTTGTTGGTTACGTACTCTAGAAGGGTTGGCGTACAATAACATTTCGTTCTTCTACGGACATTGATTTCTCCTTTTGCTTTTTCATGAGAGTCTGATAGGTGTTTCCGCATTGGTTCAAAGCTAAACTGGCTGATGCGGCAATGATATCTCCGGGTGGAATTGCCACGTCCCCGACGTGTTTGTACTCAACATTATTGTGTTTCTAAATTAACTCTCAATTATCACCAAAATCCCCATTGTTGGTGCGCCTATTTCGTATTGTCTTCTTGCTTTCGTCATTTCATGTCTTGTGTGGTGTGATGTTCTGTCCACGTACTTGGATGCATCCAAACTCCTACTTATTTTATTTTTTTATGGTATGCCTCCCTCCCACCTCTCCCCCGTTGTCTCGACTCGTCTATACATTTCCACTTTGAAGATTGTGAGGCATCACAGAGCGCAAAATACAATGCATCGGCCTCTTTCTACATTTGTTTGCCCATCTACTCCTTTATTCTCAGTGCTCTTTACTTCCAACATTAAATGTTGTCAATTCTTTGGCCCGCCAAGGTTCCCCGTCTTCATGAGCCTTCAAACAATTGGTTCTTATGCTATAGACAATATAATGAAAAGATATGTAGCGAGGGAAGGAAACCCCGAAAGGCGACACCAGTAGGTACTAGAAAGTGATGAAATTTGAATTAAGCTAGCGCTAATGAACAAAACAAAATTGGATGATTGGACAGGGCCTCCATTTTTGGGAAAAAACTTACAGAATCAATTGTAGATTGAACCGTACCCCAAACCGACACATGCATAAGACACTAAAGCGACTCTATTGATTCAACCCTTCGGATGCATCCGAAACACGAATTATAGTGGATGATGGTACGATGCTTGTCTTGTCGATCTCTCAGCTGTGTGGAGTGCTCATTTCTTGTTTGCTACAGACTCTCTCCCTCTCCTATCATCTCGGATGCATCTGAACTTGGCTTACCCTCGCGTGTTACATACCTTGCCACTCTTCTCCAACTATCATCCACAATGTTTTTAAAAGCGAGGCTTGTGGTCTTCGAGTGTTCTTCGACCCACATGGAAAAAAATTCAGTATAGTCATTTGTACGCTCTGTCTCTCTCGTGCGCGCACCTCTCTCTGCCGCGCACCTCTCTCTCTCTCTCTCTCTCTCTCTCTCTCTCTCTCTCAAGGTACTCTCTCTCTCTCTCTCTCTCTCTCTCTCTCTCTCTTCAAAAGTATACAATCATCGGTGCAAAACTTCAATTCATTCTGGTCCTCACACTCATAAATACAAGTCATCCTACTCCTCTAAGTCAGGTATGTCTGATGCGAAACTTTATTTATGTTGGAATGTGCTCAATAACAACGACCATCAAATCTACACAATCGTCTGTGAAGAGCTTCAACTCATTGTGCTCCTCACACACGTGAGTTCAAGTCATTATACTCTTCTGATTCCGATCAGTGAGATGCTAAACTCCAAGTGTGACTCCAAAGTAACTCTGAATGTGTCTTTGCACATATCAATTAACGTCCTCGGACTCAAAAATGATTTTAATCCTGGTTCAGATGTGTCCGTATCAGGAATACTACACCAAAATATACATTGTGTCCTAAATTCGTTTCAAACTAGTACACACAATAATGTATTGTTTTAACGAATAACATGTTCTCCCTGAAGGCACCACACGTGCGTAGCCAAGGCATAATATGGACGACGAAATACAGCAGTATGCATCGGATAACTGTTCACACGGCCATACTAGCAACGACTCAATGAGTAGAGGCTCGACGAACAACAGTGACCCGATGAACTCTACAAGCTTACCAATGACGCCCCCAACTTGAATGGACGCCGCAACAACCAGCAACTGTAGTGGACACGACCCCCTCTTTATTTTGGCCAACGGGAGAGGCGGCACTCCGGTCAGCGGGCAGACTTCCAATTCGAGCCTGGCCGCCTTGCCGCTTCAGTCCGACGATTGGAAGAGGAAGGTCTTGGTTAATATGCAATCCCTCCTCCTCACGGCTGGCTTCACACTACTTACTCCGATAGAACAATGGGACATACATTGCTGCCATATCGAGTCCGTGCGCAGTCCAATACATCAGCTCGCCTCTCAGTTAATACCCACTGTTGATTCTCAAAGATACATCTCTATCTCTACCTATACCTTCGTAAGTCTGTAGACCCTGTAATCCTATATATATATCTGGCTGCAAATACGGCCGATTTCAATCGGAGACGGGAAGGGAAAGTCAATCCGTCGGCTTGGAAATCAGAGATGGGAGATAACCCCTTTTGATCGGCGTAGGACCTTGCGCCAATGGCAGTGACGACCACCGAGAAGATCAGGTACGTTACTCCCCTCCCTCTCAATCTTTCTTGACTTCTAACTTGCACGCACTCCTATCCTCAGTCACAAGGCCCTCATGACCATGTGGGAAGTAGCAGTAGCCTGGGCGAATTCAATTGTGACGAGCTCCTCGGTAATCACGACTTCGAGCCCGTCCAAAGGTGCGTTGGCACTTCAATTCTTCTTAGGCAATAACAATGGGCAGCTAGTGCAACAAGTAAGTCCCTCACCCCGCAGCTGGCTTCCTCCCACTAACAGATCGAGCGAAGATCCGATTTATCTACCGCTTCGAACACCGAAATATACACTGCTATTCGTGAGTGTGTGAGTGGGAGAGGGAGAGAGAGAGATAGTACTCTATCGATAGGATGAGCAACGCACCGGTTACCCGATAAATCTCCAACCCTGCTGCTCGCTCCCCGTTACTACCTTTGATCGGATCAGTAGTATCGAAATGAGTTCCGCGCTAGAACTCGGGAAGATAGACTGCCAGTTCATACCCCAGCTCCTACATTCAACACCTTACTAACATAACTCAATAACTAACCACTAAATCCCGATTCTAACACGATCATCGAACTCGCCCGACCTTAAATACCCTATCTCGCATCTCCCCGCGACCGATTTCGTTAGGAATCACGCGAGTTAGACAATCCTTGCTCTGGCCACTTTCAATATCACCATCTCTCCGCGCGTTCCTTTTCTCCACTAACTTCCTTTTTACTAACTTTCATGCTAATCTAACTCCAAATTCGAGTTTGCCTCACCACAAAACCTCTACCTCGAGTTCGCCCTGCTCAGCTCCTCACCATCGTCATTCTCCCCT
Source organism: Chara braunii (assembly GCA_003427395.1). Taxonomy (NCBI): domain Eukaryota; kingdom Viridiplantae; phylum Streptophyta; class Charophyceae; order Charales; family Characeae; genus Chara; species Chara braunii. Next base: position 2,563,360 of record BFEA01000183.1, read on the forward strand.
TCACATCTTTTTCCTCGCACGTACTTAGCACAACCCCCATCCGCATCCACTCGCCTCAGCTCTGTTGGCGTCGGCCTGTTTTACCTCTCTCAGCGCTGTCCCTTGTCGCCCTGACCAAAGCGTATAGTGAAAATCATAACAAGCAAAAAAATTGCTTCGGCCATCCCCCAGTTTATACGTGTCACCCATGCGCAGACGCCGGGCTAATCTTCTCTGTGTTGTTCCAATTTTAACGGATGTCCTGAAGGACTGGACCTGTGGGTCTGCTCCCACAGTCCACAGTCCTCTCCCAGATGCCCCCGAGCATAACTCACTGTCGGGCCTTATACACCCAATTTTGACGAGAGATTCGCACACAGCACCATTGCGGTCCCTTTCCACAAGGAGTTCCCCTTCCCCTAGCCCGTTTTGTCCGGCTAGCTCGCACGTCCTTCTCAACTGCTCACAGCGTTAGGGGTATGGGCCTATCAACACTATCGTAAGCCTGTAGCGAGAGCCCTGATGGAGCGGGTCTTGGTGTCGATCTTGGTGGTAGTAACAAATACTGAAAAATAAAAATTTTGAACAAAAAAAATAAAGGGAGATCCCACGTGCATGCTTGCATCCAAACCTCTCCCTACAGGCTTGTGGCTGGGGAGCGATACACTCGTAAAGGGGCGAAAAAAACAGAACGTGAAAATAACCAAAAAACGATGATAAATAGTAAAACTTTTTTAAGGAAACATTAACCATCGGGAATACGATAGTGAGGGAAAGAAAGCGGTAGTACCGCCCCAACTCAGCTGACAGCAAAACAAAGGGGGATAGCCCCGCCGACCCCTCAACCCCTCAGTTTTTTCTCGCCACTCTGATATCCTGGCGCCGTCGCCGCTCGTTCTCGATCCCTGAGTCTCTTTAACAAAAGTCTGATGTTGTAACTGATAGTACCAGACCCGATGCTGAGTCTACTCCTAGCGGACAACTCTATAAGTGGGTACTGCGTTACGCGCGGTTCTACTGAAATGCTTCAAAAATCACATTGTTGTCAATGTCGTCCTCCGTACGTAGGCACACGTCATAGATAAGCGTACCAATCACGAGGCGAAATATTTTTAATCCTAGTTTACTCAGAAAATAAAAGCTTGGCTGGCGAACAAACGCCAAATTCACAATCACCAAAAGAAAAGAAAACACGCGTTCCTTAAATTCTCGCGTCCACACACTCTCTATTTTAGTCAGCCTTTCACCTATTATTAACCACAGACATAGTTGCGCCTGTTACTTATACCAAGCTTACCTTCTGTTGCTTACACCTTAAACCAAGCTTACCTTTTGTTACTTACAAAAACCAGGGAAGATCTCCTTGTAAGGGTATTCTCACCCTGTGTGTCCGAAAATCGATTCACGTGGGTTCCTCGTTGAATCTCGTTGAAAAACCTTTTAGACGGGTTACAACAGGATCTGCGATGATTTTTTTCGTGGGCCAAAAATAATTAAAAAATAAAATAGAAAATACGAGGTTTTACATCTTTTTGAGTGTTACAAACATATATTTTTATTTTTATTTTTTGATCTTTTACTATATTTTAAAAAAATCACAAACTTAAAGACAATGAAAAAAACAAAAACAAATGAAATGAGTTTTTTTTTTTTTTTTGGTTACACAAAGATATTTGTAGGGCTAAAAAAAAGAACCAAGAAAAACAAGCTAAAAATATAGGGTTATAGACATTTCAAAGATGTACAACAATTTGTATTTTTATTTTTAACTTCATGTATTTAAAAAAACAAAAACATAAAAGCAAAGAAGAAAAGGAAAAACAGACACGCACGCATACACATAGACATAACACAGACAAACACATATAAACACACACACACACATGCACACACACGCACATACACACACACACACACACACACTTACAAACACACACATACACAAACACACACGCATACATACACAATCTCTCACGCAGGGACACACATACACACATACACACATATGTGCACACACAGCACACCTACACACACATAACTGGGGCCTTGGGGGTTGGGGGATGTGGGGGCGGATGGCTTAGAAGGCTTCCGGTTAGGTTTGGGGACTGGTTCCAGATGGTTGGTGAGTGGCGCCCCGGTTAGGTTTGGGGACTGGTTCCAAAGGGTTGGTGAGTGGCGGGTGGCAGGCCGGTCGGTGTTGGTCTAATTCGGCGGTATAAGAGCCTAAGAGGTGCTTCAGGGGTTGGGGGAATGTCTTTTTTTTTTAAGGGTTTTTTTTTTTTTTTTTTTTTTTTTTGCCGAGGGTCACGTGTTCCGAGCCCCACTCATCAATTCCGTTTTTCCGAAAAGCGCGTGAGCGGCCCATTTTCGCGTTTAACGGGAATTCAACGGGATTTTTTTTTATTCAATGGGATTCAACAGGAGTTTAATTCCCTTGTTCCCCGTTACAAAGACACACAGTTCACACCGACATCAGGCCTTGAGGGGAGTACTGAATAGATGACGTAGGAGTAACAAATGACCAAATTGAGAGATTTTGTTACCTTCCATCTCAGAGCTCGGGCCAATTCGATGAAAAAGAGAGTCGCTGGTTGTTCATGCGCTGCAGTCCTCCTTGCGCGACAGTCATGAGGAAATCGATCGGGAGGAGCGGTAGCGCTCCCGCTGCCTTGCTCGACCAGATCTCTAATCGTAATTGCCCATTACGGACGACCGGCGAGTGCGTGCGCATGAGAGAGAGAGAGAGAGAGAGAGAGAGAGAGAGAAAGAGAGGGAGAGAGAGAGAGCGACAGAGAAAGAGAGAGAGAGA
>BFEA01000183.1:2566426-2590172 GCA_003427395.1 Chara braunii
GAGAATAGCGAGACAAAGAGAGAGAAAGGGAGGGAAGGGAAATGGTCGAGTGAAGTGGTGGCGCTGAGGTAAGAGCATGCACTCCTGTCCTTAGCAGAACCTGCCAAAACGGCTTGTCTGTTACGAGGCCAAAGCCTCTTCGGTTTTCTTCAAGATGGGGGGGGGCTCGCGGAGAAAAAATCGGTTTCAGTCTTCCTTTTGCTAGGGACATTGTGGGTCCCTAGTGACTCTGGCAGTTGAATGTCTGTGTGATTAGTGGCCTGAAAGGAACCTCCCCCATTGATTGACGAACATTCAGGTTCTGTGTTGTTGGCCTTATCCCTAGTGACTCTGGCGGTTTAATGTCTGTGTGATAAGTGGTCTGAAAGGAACCTCCCCCGTTGAGGGACGAGCTTTCCTGTTTTGTCCTATTGGTCTTGTCTCTTGTCAGCTCGAAGTTGTCTGTTAGTTCACTCTTGCTAGATTTAGGCTTACAAACAAGAGGGGGGTTGACTTCGTTTTATTGGCTCTGGTTGTCGCACACACAATCTTTTCCCCTACCCTAGCTGGGACGAGTTCGAAAATGAACTTCGTGTCATGAGTGAGGGCAAGTTGGTGCCAGCAGGTCTTGGGACAGGATCCAACGTTATCTATGAATGGTGGCGGGAATGAGTGCGAAACTAAGCTATGGTTGACGCCCGCGGGCGGACGGACGAGTTGGGAGAGGCATGTCGGGCCGCCCAAAGCAAGAAAGGAAAGTTGTATGAGTCGAAGGACAAGCGGAGGGAAAGAAGGGAGTGGTCGGTAGCAAGGGATCTTAAAAGGAGCCACGAGTGGCTGACAGATTGGCGTCGTTGTCGGGGAGGGCTTCCTCTGGCAGCTTCGGCTGGCCCAAAGGAAGAGGGACTAGAGAGGAGGAGCATGGTAGGCAGTGGCTTGGAATGGCGGTGTGTACTCAGACTTCTGCGACTTCATTTTCGGCCTCGACAACGGAGATTTTCTTCGACTTTTGGTACTCCACCCCGAGATCTACACGACACGAGTTTCGGTTCTCGGTTTTCCTCATTCGGCATTCGGTTTCTGCGGTGTAACTCGACCGCTCGACAGTTCTGAGAATGGCTGGCGACTTTTCTTACGGGACTCAAATTTTTTGTTGTTGGGGTGATTTTAGGGTGGGGTGTAAGGGACTCGTTTTTGCAAGTCCGCGTCGACCCCGCTTGTGAATTAAAAAATTCTGGTCAGAATGTTACTGGGTAATGATTTCGGTGTGTTTTTTTTTCCTGTAAAAGAAAAATAAGAGGGTAAAGAGTTTGCTTTTCCTGTTGCGTGGTTCGAATCACACTTTATGCAGAAGAAGGGTTGGATCAAGGGGAAGATTTCCTCTGTAGTTGGGAAAAGGCAGTGTGTCGCTCAAATTGGAAAGAGAACAATAGGGTAGCTACGGGCTCAAGTATTTTTACGCAATAGGCTACCCAACCTATGCCCGAGGCCAGCGTCTGGCGCCAATAATACCCAACACATATCTCGATGGATCAGATGGTTGGACGATGTTGATAATGATTGTGCAAGAAATTGTGCAAAGATAAGTGGAATTGAAACATTAACAGGGCATGGTTAGGATCATTGAGGAGACGGAGAAAGGTAGGATCAAAATTGAAAGGGCCGACATTCACATGGAATGGGAGGACTTCAGCGTTCCCTTGGACCATCGTACCAAGAGATATTTAGCTGGCTGCGAAAGGGGTATTGAACTCGGAAAAGGGGCATTTTTTGGGCTCGGTTCGTGGTAGGTATCTATGAGGGGGATCATTGAAGCAGACCTAGACTTGAGAACGACAGAAACGTATAACGAGCAGAAGTTTGATCGGAGGAGACCGTGTACTTAAACCAGAGAGCTTTGGTTGATTTCATCGTCCATTGGGTCTTGAGGTGCGTTCGGGTGGATAAACGGGAAAGTCGTGCAAAGCCTGTCTTGAGAAGTATCTTTGAGGTAGCGCCCCTTCAACACCGCCTTCTCTTACGCTTTTGTGTGACTTATGCCCGGGGCGAGAACTCTCCATGAGCCGCTGGTTGTGTAAAGGTCATTTGCCCGTCATACGTCTTTAGGAGAGTGTGCGGGGAAACGACTGCTTACAAGAGAGTTGTAAGATCGGTATAACGGGAGATCAACCGTGGGTTATCCCAGGGATGAAGGTTTTTGGGGTCGGCCCCGAGGAGGGCCGTGTGCGGAAGAGCTAGATCCAGCCTAGTATAAACCCAATGACCTAGCGATAGATGGACCGACAGAAGGTTCATACTTTCGACGCTAGAATTACCGACGCGTTCCTTACTACGATGCCAATTTTGGGGTTGAGGTGCGTTATTTCACTGGAAAGAAGGTTAACAACAGTCGTATTTTTCATCACCACTTCAGGACACCCTTCACCACTTCAGGATGCAGCCTGCCTAAACAGGTGGTTTTTAGGGTCTTCAGACCTTTCACCACTTCAGGACACCCTTCACCACTTTAGGACGCAGCCTGCCTAAATAGGTGGTTTTCAGGGTCTTCAGACCTTTCAACACTTCAAGACCATTTAGGTATGAAAATCATGAATGGTCCTGAAGTGGTGAAAGCTCCAAAACCCCTGAAAACCACCTGTTTAGGCAGGCTGCATGCTGAAGTGGTAAAGGGTGGTTTTCATGGTCTTCGGACCTTTCACCACTTCAGGACCATTCATGATTTTCAGACTGTCAAAAACTCTCACTTGACCACTTCAGGACACCCTTCACCACTTCAGGATGCAGCCTTCCTAAACAGGTGGTTTTCAGGGTCTTTTTACCTTTCACCACTTCAGGACCATTCAGGATTTTCACACTGTCCGAAACTCTCACTTCAGAATTTTCATTCCCGAATTTTCATCTACCCGATAACCGCTTGTGTTTCACTAGAGAGATGTGACTGAGTTTGTGGAGAAGTGGGAAAGCTACACTTCCGGAAGAAGTTTTCGGAGAAAGAGTGGATCTACCACTTTGTCCAACACTAGTATCCTGGATTGGATCAAGCCATTAGAGCAATCTACCCCTTGCATGGAAGATGGAGAACCTTCAAATATGGCCTATTGCGGACTTTTGAGTGCGATGATTTCATTCCTACGATTGAGGGGTTACGCCAGGTGATGAGAGGGGAGCAAGAGAGTCAAGTAGCCTTTACCAAAAGGTTCAAGAGACTGTCTCAATCTTTGGTCGATAGAGTGACACTGCCATAAGTCGAACGATGTTATGTTTATGATTCACCTACGCGAGGAAAAAAAGAAGGAAGTCCTCGAAAAGGCCCCTAGGGATTCCACGTACTTTGAAAGAGTGGCCGAGGTGGTCTTCATGGGAGGACGCATGGATGTAAGAGAATACATGAAGGAGAGCTAGGACCTGGCCCTTAAGCAAAAACGCATGCAGCGAAATCGTGTTCACCACGGAAATGATAGACCTCCTCAGGGACCTCCTGGCCACATTAGGGCGGAGCGCAAGGAAATTTGAGAAATGAGCCTGAAGAAGGAAATCAAGTGATATAGAAGAATGACCGAGAAAGTGGGTGTGAAAGAGGATCGGATTGGGAGAACTCTCACTGGAAGGATATGAAGGATGGTCAATGGGGCGACCATTTGTAGAACAAGGCAGTCAGGCCCAGGCCTGAAGAGAATGAAGCAAGGATCCCGCCACAGTTTGGCACGGAAGTTGCAACAGTCACAACGCCTCCGACAGACACTCACCCCACGAACGCTCTCTCGATAGTAGTTTTTTTTGCAACGAGGAGAGTCATATCAAGCGCAAATGCCCGCACCTCACAGAGTCGTTGAGATTGGGAGTGGTGAAGTTGAATGATAACAAGTGGGTGGTATGGGCGGATGATGGAGAGGCGGTCTCCGTCTACCCGTCTATGAAAATAAACATGGATAAGAGAATCGCCTTGAAGAAAGAAAAACTAAAGAAAAGACCTAAGGCCAGTGGAACGGTGAGCACGTCCCGAGTTCAAATTACGGAGCCAGAACAGCCAAGGGGAATCTCCATGCAGGAACCCTAAGTTTCTAGCATCAAGTTTCTTGAAACCCTCCCTAGAGAAGTTGAAACGGGCCCATGCTTGAGAGTAAGGACCCAAGCGAGAGTCAACTCTTCCAGCGAAAAGGAAACTTTGAGCTCTCCGACTAGGAAGGGCAATGCGGATGGGGATCAGCCGATGACATACGCAAAAATCGAAATAAAAGAAGGAAGTAGAAGTGGGGGGGGAAGGAGAACCCATGTCGTCCAAGAAAAGGGGGCCGAGAAAATTTGAAATGAAATGCACATTAGATGAAATTGATACAATGTCTCCTCTCAGGTGGACCGTTATGCAGACGATGCAATGCACTCTGCTTGAGTACCTGACAGCTAGTAAGAACATGCGAGAAGAGCTTCTAAGCATCACCAAGAAAGTAAGGGTCCCAATGACCCGGGGACCAACCGTCACAGGCGGTGTACCACCAAAAGAAGGAGCTCAATTTGGGACGGCTCAATCCTCCCGAATCACTATGGAAAGTATGCCAACGAGTTTTTTTTCTGAGGAGGAAGTAAAAAGGTTCTATGTGCTAGCTAGCGGTCAACTTCAGGCTACGATTAACGAGAAAGAAATAAGGGCTCTGGTGGACAACGGGTCTGAGTCGACCGTTTGCCAAATTCGATCACCAAGGAATTAGGCCTAGAAGCGGACAAAAAAATTGCCATGTCTATAGTGGTCACAAATAACAAACTAGAACCAGCTGAAGGGGTCTGCCACAGACCGTTGATCAAGGTCGCGGGAGTAAAGGCGAGCGTGTCTATCTTTTCAGTAAAAAAATGTTCGTTCGAGTTGATACTTGGCTGTACTTGGCTGAGCGCGGTCCATGTGACCACAGTCGATGTTCCCGACGGAAGCTAGACGATTTTCATACGGTGTCCAGGCGGAATATTGTTTGAGACGCGGACACCTTTTCAAAAGACCCACGAAGATAGCAATGTCCATGCGAGTACTTTGCAATCCGGAAGAAAGAAAAACTGTCATAGAAGAATTGCATGACGGGTCATTACAGGCCACCGAGGGGTGAAAGGGACATTCGACAAGGTTCGAAGGCTTTATTGGTAGAATGGACAATATGCAGAAATTGAGAAGTATTGCTCAATATGTGAAGCTTGTAAAAAAAAAGCGATTGTCCCTTATAAGGAACCTCGTTTGCCATCATTCCCTACCTCGCCGGGGGAGAAGGTCCATATGGATCTAATAACCATGCCGAAAGGGGAAGGGGGATTGTCGTACATTATCAATGCACATAACGACCTCACTGAATTCATAGAGGTTAGAGCCATATGGGGAAGATCATCATGGACCGGGGAGGCGAATTCGCGAATCAGAAAGTAAAAGGGGTACTAGAGAAAACAGGGATCAAAGCGGTTTATGCCACCGCTTATCATCCCAAAACAATGCACCCGTTAAGCGAGGGCATCAAAGCTTGGTGAAGGCCTTAACAAAATGGCGCAAGGGTTGGGAGAAGCAGTTCCCTCGATTCCTGCGATATGTAGTTTGGGCAGATAACATCATAGTCAAATCAAGCATTGACTACCCTCCTTATACCTTGTGGTTCGGTAGGCACTGCCCCCTGCCTATCGAATTTCATGCAGACACCTGGACGAGCGTCTCGTGGAGGGTCAATATGATGAGGAGCGAGCTCCTAGAAGCAAGATTGGGGTAGATAGCTGAGAATCTGGACGCAGGGACGATGGAGGAGGCCCAGACATTGAGAAGGAGAGAACAAAAGGAAAGGAAAGATGGGATCGGAACCTGCGAGTCTGACAGAGGGTGATAGGGACTAGTGACCTCCTCTTGATGTAGGGCTCGTCACTAGAAAAAACCTAGGCCAAAAAGTTGGTCAATCGGTGGATGGGGCCGTATCGGGTACTGAAGCGGTGGATGGAGGCGCGTACCTTCTCGCTGAGTTAGATGGGGCAAGACTCAGAGACCCCGTCGTGGGAGTGCGATTGAAACTTTTTCGGTGGAGGGGAACTTTTGAGACGGACCTAAAAGAGAAAATGGAAGTCAGGATCCCTATGGAAGGATTTGCCCGCTACGAAGAGCGCGAGACCTCAAAAAGGGGATCGTCGCCTATGGCGCGAAGGAAAGGATACAAGGTCTGGAAGCCTTCGCTGTCCAAAACACCGAAAAGGCGGAAGAGGCCGAGGGATGACGACGATGACGCAAATCAGATACGAAAGCGCCGGTTTGAAGGACGAAGGAGTGCTTTGAGAAAAACCTTAAAGGCAAGCCTTGAGAAAGAAGGAAAACGATAAAACGGGAGCGATGAGAGAAAATAATAAGGAGGATGAAACGGGTGTAGTACGGGAAGCGAAGCAAGAATGCTTATCGGATAGAAGAGTGTACGATAGTTAAATAAAGAAGTCGTGTAAGCCTCATGAGATAGAATATGCTCGGGCGATCAAGAGGGGAAACCATGTACCATAGTCCAGTAAAGGGGGATTAAATATGAGTTTTCAGGCAGAAGAATGTGCCATAGTTACAAAAACGAAGGAGGGAGTTGTGAAAACGGTAGACAATCTAATCGGAAACTATGCTCAGGGCTCGACAGGGGTGAAATATCAATAACGTCAAATAAGGATCAGTAGAGCGACAACTTTTCTCTGTGTGAAGGTTCGACGGGGACGTCGAGAATCGAGGTGTGGACTGGTTGTTGGGGCACTACCTACTAGTCGAGTACCGTTTCTTTTCTCAAACATATGAGTTCTCGGGTGTTTTTTTTTTTTTTTTAATGTTTTTTATGTGGGGATGCATATGAATGTTTGATGGTGATCTTGAGTTTCTTGGTCTCCCTACTAACCTTTAGACAAGCGTGAGAGATGACTCAAGCAGTGGTTGGACATAGACGAATTGTGAGTTGACAACAACACGTGCAAAGCTTGATGGGGCATGGGCTATAATTGAGCCTACCCGTGGTACTGCATGTGCAAAGGGGCGAGATTCCGGGGGGTAGACGATCGTCGCCGCAAATCCTTGGTTTAGGTATCGTCGAGTTGTGATCAGTCTTGCCTCGAGGAAGGTCGACTTTGATGCGACCACACTGATACTGATTGATTTTGGTGCGGTCGTCACGATATGACCAACTTCGAGCCGATTATCAAGGTCAAATGACCGGACCGGTATGTTTCGGATCAACATTGTGTCCACGATGTGGTAGGGCCGGTATGGTCAACTTTGTGAAAATCATCGCATTATGAGGGAGGGGGTGCCTCAGATCTGCTTAGTGCGAGGTGGATATCGACATTATCACTTCGATATGGTAATCAGTCAAATGGTCATCGTCGCTGTAATCGACTTTAAGACCCCCCGAATGGTGTCGACGACAGCAGCGCGACAACGCGTCTTTTTCTTCTTCCTCTCTTCTCTATCTTCCTCTTCTTCTTCTTCTTCTTCGTCGTCGTCGTCTCCTTCTTCTTATTTTTTTTCCCTTCTTCTTTTTCTAATTATTCTTCATTTTTTTACATCACTTGCTTGTCCTCTCTCCTTATCTTTCTTTTTCTCCATAACTAACATACTAAGCAAGAGGAAGGTAGGAAGTAGCTTCTCCAGTAGAGATTGTCTCCATGTAGCCCTGTTTTTCACTTACACTTCAAAGTATTTCGTCACTTTGCATTTTGAGTTTCCATGCATGAGAGTGAGTGAAACACACTCTCTCTTCATTTTTTTGTCACTCGTGGTTAACGGCCACCTGAAATTTCAGAATGAAAGATTATGAAGGTGTGTGAAACAACTGAAATGGCCTGAAGACACTTCAGGTCATTTAAGAAGTTTCGGGTGGTGTAGAGGACAAGTTTTATGTTTGTTTTTTTTTTTTGCCTTTTTTTTTCTTGGTTTAACGTTGTTGCGTGTCACCTAAAATGACCTGAACTTGAAGTCGCTCAAGCTTCTGAAAGGGGCTTCAGGTAGCCCCACCAAATGGTTGGATGAGGGTACCTGAAACCGCTTTTAGAAGCTTCATCCACTTCAGGTCATTTTAGGAATTTCAGGTGGGGACCTGAAACCGCACTAATGACCTAAAGTGGTTGAAGCTTTTGAAAAGGGTTTCAAGTGCCCCCATCCAAATTCAGAGGTTTCAAGTACCCCCATCCAACCATTTGGATTGGGGGACTTGAAACCTCTTTCAAAAGCTTCAGCCACGACAGGTAATTTCAGGAGTTTCAGGTGGGGACCTTAAGTGGCTGAAAGTGACCTGTGAATAGCGTTTGTTGTTAACCATCTCTACTTTTTGTCATCTTCTCATGGGTGTAAATCGCCACTCCATTTCTTGCCTTTCTTAATGTTGATGTCATCATATGCTCATTCTTTGTCAATTTTCCTACTTCAAAGTATTTCGTCACTTTGCATTTTCAGTTTCCATGCATGAAACTCACTCTTCCTTTACTCTTTGGTTATCTTCTTTCTTGGGTGTAAATCGCTACTCCATTTTTTGCCTTTTTTAATGTTAATGTCATCATATGCTTATGCTTTGTCCATTTTCTCACTTCAAAGTATTTCGCCACTTTATTTCAACATCGCTTCGCCCCCACCATGCTCTACTTGAATGCAGTAAAGGGGAACGAGTGGATAGGAGAGTGTAGTTGCTGTTGGTGTTGCTCCTGATTGTTGTTGTTGATGATGTACCTGATGCTATTGCTGCTGATGTCAGGCTAAACTCTTGACTATTGCTGCTGCAGGGAAGCCACCGTCCAAGTCTCGGGGGCAAAAATCGGGCCGAAATACCCAACGGGCCAACACGGCCTGGGTGCCGAAAAACCAACTCCACCAGAAAAGGGGATATGGGGGATGTGACTGAATAGGCCCCATTTCCTGGGCATATATAGATGGTATGCAAAACTGTCAGGTCATCAGAGTCCATTTTCCCACAAAAACAGAAAATGAATTTCCCCGACCAGTCAATTCAGAGCCTCGGGCGGTGGCCGAAACAGGCAAGTAGGGGCAAACGACGACGAAATCAGACCAGATTTCAGAAGGGTCATCAGTAGGGTATACACAAAAGGGCTATGAATTTACTGTTTACATGGCCATCTGACTTCGTTAAGGCCACCAAACGCAAATATGAGTTTTTCGCAGTCGAAGTTTTTTTTGGAAGTCTGAGTTCTGCAAAGTCTGAGTGTCTGTTACAAGTCTGAATTTCGCAATCTGGGTTTTCTCATGTTTCGAACGTTGAGACCACGCAAGTAGGTAGGGACCAGACGCTTAGGATCCACCATAGCAAAGCACCTTCACTTCCTTTTCCACCTCGATCTCCTTCACCCATCCACCGTAGCCAAGTACCTTCGCACCTTCTTCCACCTCCACCTCCTTAGCCCATCCATCATAGCCAAGCACCCTCACACGTTCTTCCATCTCCACCTCTTTCACCCATCCACCATAGCCAAACACCTCCACACCTTCTTCCACCGCCACCTCCTTTACCCATCCACCACAGCCAAACACCTATACGCCTTCTTCCACCACCGCCTCCTTCACTCATCCACCATAGGCAAGCACCTTCACAGCTTCTTCCATCTCCACCTCCTTCACCCATCCACCATAGCCGAGCACCTTCATCACGCTTCATGGCTTCTCCCACCCCCACATCCTTGACCCATCCACCATAACCAGACACCTTCACACCTTCTTCCAGCTCCACCTCCTTCACTCATCCACCATAGCCAAGCATCTTCACACCTTCCACCTTCACCTCCTTTACCCATCCACCATAGTCAAGCACCTTCACACCTCCTTCCACATCCACCTCCTTCACCCATCCACCATAGTCGAGCGCCTTCACGCCTTCTTCCACCTCCACCTCCTTCACCCATCCACCATAGCCAAGCACCTTCGCATCTTCTTCCACCTCCACCTCCTTCACCCATCCACCATGGCCAAACACCTTCACACCTTCTTCCACCTCCACCTCTTTCGCCCATCCACCATAGCCAAGAACTTTCACACCTCCTTCCACCTCCACCTCCACCTCCTTCACCCATCCACCATAGTCGAGCACCTTCATGCCTTCTTCCACCTCCACCTCCTTCACCCATCCACCATAGCCAACCCCCTTCGCATCTTCTTCCACCTCCATCTCCTTCACCCATCCACCATGGCCAAACACCTTCACACCTTCTTCCACCTCCACCTCCTTCACCCATCCGCCATAGCCTGGCTTCACACCTCCTTCCACCTCCACCTCCTTCACCCATCCACCATAGTCGAGCACCTTCACACCTTCTTCCACCTCCATTCCCTTCAACCATCCACCATAGCCAAGAACCTTCACACCTTCTTCCACCTCCACCTCCTTCACACATCCACCATAGCGAAGTGTTTTCACATCTCCTTCCACCTCCACCTCCTTCACCCATCCACCATAGCCAAGCACCTTCACACCTCCTTTCACCTCTGCCTCCTTCACCGATCCACGATAGCTAAGCACCTTCACGCCTTCTTCCACCTCCTCCTCCTTCACCCATCCACGATAACCAAGTACCTTCACACCTTCTTCGACCTCCACCTCCTTCACCCATCCACCATAGCCAAGCACCGTCGCAACTTCTTCCACCTTCACCTCCTTCACCCATCCACCATAGTCAAGCATCTTCACACCTTCTTCCTCCACAACCTTCACTAACCAATGTCGTGGTCCACGACCTATAGGGCCGCCGATGATTAGAGGAATCGTAGGCAGGACGGTAGGACAAGTAAAAGCCAGGTTGGATTAGGGTTACGGGGAAAGTCTCTCTCTCTCTCTCTCTCTCTCTCTCTCTCTCTCTTGATCGCTAACCTCTCTCATTCTCCTATTTCAAACCCCAATGTCAATCCTTACCCTCTCTCCCCTTCCCTCGTGGCATGCAGCTAACGCTTCCTCCACTCACTTGTTACATTGTCTGGTTACGAACAATGAAAGAGTTTTGATCTCACTGGGTGGAAAAAGAGGGCAAGGGGAGGGTTGTCGGTCCCTTGTGCCACCAAAAAGATAAGAAAGAGAAGAGCTTAACGGGATTGATGGTTGACAAAATCCGAGAAGGACTAGAGAGAAGTGTCGAAGTAAAAGATAGGTCAGTTGACTCTACTAGAACCCCGACTGCATGACTAAGAGGATGGCTTGAAAGAGGAAAGGAAGTGAGATGAGAATGAATCTGAGGATATGGAGATTAGGCATGTGGGAGAGACTATGTGTTGACCCCAAATGAGGGTTGTATCCGTTTGCTTTGTATTGGGTGTGCATGTAAGTAACCTTGAGAGACGCCTTGAGTTGGACTGCGCCCGGATAGGCCGGGAGGCAAAGGGCAAGTGGGAAAGAAGGTGAAGCAGGTTGTGAACGTAAGCCTTTGCCTGTGAATGAGCTCCTTTGTGCATGCGACTCCGATTGTGAAAGGAAAAATATGGCCGGAATAGCTGAGGTTTGCAAAGGTGTCGGACGGTCGAGACGACCGCTAAGTCTTATAGGAATGCGGGTGGGAGCCCTGAAAAGACTAAGGGGCGCAACAAAACATGATGCATGAATTGTGGAACGAAGAAAGTTAGTGCGTAGGCCGACAAAGAGGACCGGAGGGACTCCCGCCCTACCTCGATGAAGTTGTAGGAGCATTGCGTTAGTGAATGGATTTGTGGTCCAAGTAAGATGCTTGACCTGCGCATAAGAGAAGAAAAACCTTTCAAAGAACTCCATAGACTGGCTATGTAGTGGAAGAAGCAATTGAAAGAGAACACAACAGAGTATCGTGGAATGGACACTTGCGAGTGAACAACAAAACTGTCTCCACGAGCGAGAAAGTTGAGCTACATCCCGAATGTCAAAGCTCTCTCGCTTAATGGCCCACCCCCATCCATCTCAAAGCAGTAGGTGGGGGTGACCTTGTGACAAATGGCTCTGCGCCCTGAGCATGATTGTGGGCGAAGTGGAGCCAACTGGGACCCACAGAAGGGTCGACTCAGGCTCGAAAGTCTAACAGGGTGAGGCCCTACAAACAATGGTGGAGATGTCAGGTAGGAGATTAAACTGACCCTTACCATTCCAGAGGGGGCGCCCGACGCATGGCCGTGTACATAACCGAAGAAAAGGAATATGGACTTGAGTTTGTTTTTTCCCTTGAGAGAAACAGATTTAAGTGTGGCTAGGCGCATGGTATGGTCAGGCCTGGAGGAATAACATGCATGTTTGCACTCATAATCAGCTCACTTTGTTTTGGGGAGTGACTCTAACCCCCTTACTTATAGCATTCAATTTGGTGTTTGTCAATTCTGGGGAGGCATGTGGCACTCGCAGCTTGACCCTTCGTCTTCGTTTGAAAGGGTTCCGGTTTCCTGGCAAGCGGTTGGTGCACCGGCTTCGGCCGGAGTCCAATAAAAAATCCCACGGCTGAGTAATCCGGCCGAATGGGTGTGTTCCTATATGCTTCTTCTGGGCCCAGTGGGCCCTTGCACTGAACACTTTGAATTGCTTGAAGGAACTAACATCAACACAACGGTCTTCAAGAAGAAGTTCAACAATCCTACCCTATGAAACGATAGACAAAGGAAGAGAATGAAAATGAACGGAGTTGCTAGACTCCAAGGAAAACTAGCTCACCCTTGAAGATGTTCACTAGAAGGAACCAACCACTATGTATAGAAAATAAGGGGAGTGGTACACACTGTCCTAAGAGAGAATGTGAGGCATGGGTAGGATGCGTTGGGATCACCAAGGGAAAGACACTTCTTTTATGTGTGTCCCACTTGGGATTTGTGATTGCTTGAGTGAAAAACTGGTCGTCCTGACTGCGGAAAGGAGGGAAGGAAGTCTGAGTCGGCTGGGGCGGGTTGAGAAACGTCGTTTCGCATAGGTAGCCTTTTGTTTCATGTGCGGCAGGGTGGTCCACCGAGTTGTTGGCCAGGAGTCAGTCTCGCTGGGTTGATTAGTAGCATTATCGACAGGGCAGGCTAAGCATGGCTCGGTACCTTGCTCGGCGGGGTACGAAACGTCTCCTCGGACGAGGCCGCTGTTGTCATTAGACGGAGGAAACACAATTGCATGTGGGGCAGGGAGGATGCTTTGGGGGCATCTTGTAGCTTCTCAAAATACGACATGGAAAAAGCAAACCCCTAACGGACCAAAAGATGTGAATGCTTGGACGACTAACCTTTACTCCTACCGATGGTATGCGGTGTGATTCCCGGTATCGACAGGGGTGTACAAGGGCGGCAAGAATGGATGGGGTACTCTAGGCAAACGGAAAGGGGTAATCCCCTTTGCCGAAGTTGAGGTACCTCGCTCGCAACGGTTGAGCTGCGCTTGAGGTATGAGATAAAACTCTGCGGAAAGTAACACACAGACCATACTGAGGAAAACGTTGGTAAGGAGATTACCGATTTGTATGTGAGATTGCCTGAATTTTACCTTTTGTAATCCTCCTCTATAAAGTTTGGTTGAGATACTAGTTGTTGGGAAGGGTCATGATTCTAGTCTATTCTCACACCCTGCCTAAGTCCACACGAGTGAGTGAAGATCGTGAGGGAGGAGATAGAGGTCTGCTTTGAATAGAACCAAGAAAATGAATATGAGTCTCGCCGGGTTGATTAGTAGCATTATGGACAGGGCAGGCTAAGCATGGCTCGGTACCTTGCTCAGCGGGGTGCGAAACGTCTCCTCGGACGAGGCCGCTGTTGTCATTAGACGGAGGAAACACAATTGCATGTGGGGCAGGGAGGATGCTTGTGGGGCATCTTGTAGCTTCTCAAAATACGACATGGAAAAAACAAACCCCTAATGGATCAAAAGATGTGAATGCTTGGACGACTAACCTTTACTCCTACCGATGGTATTCGGGGTGATTCCCAGTATCGACAGGGGTGTACAAGGGCGGCAAGAATGGATGGGGTACTCTAGGCAAACGGAAAGGGGTAATACCCTTTGCCGAAGTTGAGGTACCTCGCTCACAACGGTTGAGCTGCGCTTGAGGTATGAGATAAAACTCTGCGGAAAGTAACACAGAGACCATACTGAGGAAAAACGTCGGTAAGGAGATGACCGACCTGTATGTGAGATTGCCTGCATTTTACCTTTTGTAATCCTCCTCTATAAAGTTTGGTTGAGATACGAGTTGTTAGGAAGGGCCATGATTCTAGTCTATTCTCACACCCTGCCTAAGTCCGCACGAGTGAGTGAAGATCGTGAGGGAGGAGATAGAGGTCTGCTTTGAATGGAACCAAGAAAATGAATATGAGTGAAGGGGACCGATCAAGGGTATCCAAGGAGCGAAGCTTGAGAATGGGGAAGGTAGACTATGCCAGACCTTGATGAGCGGTCTCAAATACTGTTCATCCAGGGTGTAGGCCGACCGAACATAAGGACCAAGGTTGGTGCTCGGTTGTGAAAAACAAGGATCGGGTGCTGGAACCAAGATAGCGTGGTGGCTATAGTCTCCAATTTATTGAAGCGGACTAGAAACGTCAGTAAATGTAAAGGACGGGGTATCCGTCGTCTTGCCTGAAGAGGGAACCTGGACGGATCTCGAGCCAGCCTATCAGACCGTGATGTTAGACGAAGGGGTTGCCTTCCTTTGGATAGAGACCTTATGGATGAAGGTCAGCTTCACGCGGTTAACACCAAGCCTGACTGCTTTGAAATTTCGGGGGACAATGGAAGCCTAGAGGTGGATCTATCTATCCCAGGACAGGGAGAACGCGATGATTGTGGACTTGGCATTAGGGATAGTCCCGTACAAATTGTTTAGGCGGGCGGAACATGGGGTATTATAGGCGGCGTGTCTGTGGGCGAAAATGGAAATGAACGAGATAGACGTGCGGGTTGAACTCGGGGATAGAGGGAATGTGAGGCGACCACTTAGAACGATGAGGTGTGTGCTGCCTCCATTCCTGGTAGACGCTGTCTTCCGAACCCGGAACAGACTTAGTGCAGATATGCTAGTCCGTGACAAACCTCGGGTTGTACCAATATGACAGGCAAAACTTCTTCCAACTATCGGTCGAGATGAGAACCTTCGAAGGGAATTGGGTGAGGGAATTAGTTGAGATACTGAATTGCCTCAGCACAAATGACGTATATGTTCCAAGCCCTATGCATTGGAAGAAAATGTAGTAATAGGAGAAACATTTCTGGACGGGCTAAGCGAGCTATTTTACAAAGTGGGGAACGACCTAACAGACGAGGAGGAGGACGACAAGATAAAGGACTGAGATTTCTAAATAGGGAAGTTTACCGACGTGGGGTGGAATGGGTGATCGACTTTGTGCAAGTAACAAAATGGCCAGAGAACAACGTCTGAATGCTCACATGTTTAAATGATGACGACCAAGGTCGCTCAAAGTGGGGTTAGAAATGACATTGGCAACAAGAAATGAATGGGGGGGAACTATTTGTGACTGAGTAGGCATGGAGATCATGTCGGAACTCTCGTGCCTGTGGGTCGAAAGGATGTGGAACCCAATAAGAGAAAAAGAGGGATGAGACGAGATGACAGAGGGGAATGTAGAGTCCCTCAGGACGATCTACCTGTCTCAAAAGGGTTGGCATATGTTTTGCGTAACATTAACATCCGGACAGGATCCGATATGGATATTAGGAGAGGTTGAGCAATGGACCCGCAACAAGGCGGAGGAGTCTATCAACGAAGGATGAGATGGGATAGCGACCGGGTTGTAATGGGAGGATGGGAGGTGCACAGGTTGTTGTGTTAGTTAGCCCAGGTCCAGGTACCATACTTTGTGGCAGACTGGTTCGGAGGATACGAACATATTTGCAAGGTAGCGGGGTTCCTAGACGAGAAAAACCTGAAATTTTCGTTGCTAATCGATGAGTTATACAAGATCTCGTTGGACGAGGGGCCTTTCTACGGTGATAGAGCTAAGGAGGTCATGGACATTTTCAAAGTTGTCAGGGACGACCGAACCGAGGTGGACGATGAAACGAAGGATGTTATAGCTCGTCGTGAGGTGGCAACAACCCCCTCGTATGTAGGCGACGTGTTCCTGTTGTTCGAAGTTCTGTAGTTTTGATCAAAAATAAATCTGTGCTCTAGCGAGTAGGGCGGTGATGGGGAACAAGTAGAGGATCGGAGTATGTATGAGGTAGGGGCAAGGCAAAAGATGAGTGTCCAATAGAAGGAAGATTGTTGTGAAAAATAAGACGACTAAGACAAAGGTGTACAAATTATGTGGATACAATTGTTGACCGCAGACGGTGAAAACAAGAAGGCGCTTTGCAATGGCCCGAAGACGGACGCTCTAAGAGGATAGACCACTCGGGATCCTGACGCCTCACGAAACGGATGGCAGGACGGAGATAAGCATGCAAGAAGCGGAGTATGCAACCCGGTAATAGACTGCGTAGAAATAAAAGTTGCAAAAAATACGGTATATCTGATACTAGGGCTAGAATGGTGTGCTAGGGGAGAATTCAGGGGCGTAAACCTGGATGTTCCAGGACGTGTCCACACCAAAAGATCGTTGTACCTGTTAGAAGAGGGATGGCACACCTTTGGGATCACGTTGGCATCCAGGGATGATCCTCTGTACATGTTTGAAGAGGCTTGGCATAACATGGCGAGAAGGATTCAAGTTTGTGGACCCCGAGCGCGATGACATGACGACCGAAGTAAGAACCGTCATGGCAAGAACCTATCACCCTGCCAAATGAAAACATACGAATGAGATTGCCACCTTTCCTGCTGCGGTGAATGGGTGGCGTGGAACGCGTCACACATACAGTAACGACATTATCCAGTTTGAACTTTGAGGAAGACTTGTTGTATCGAGAGTATTACTGGACCTTCTTAGAGATGGGGTCATTCCAGGAAGAGCTGAGTATGAAGTATTGCACATACTGCACACAACTGTAACAACAAGACCAAGGATCCCGTGAATCAGTGACAAGGGCATGTGGGGGGTCATTAGGTGAGAAGTAATAGACGACGTGTATTGGCTATTCGAGCTACTGGAGGAAGAGGTAATCATATAGTGAGAAAAAAAACAAGGACGATGGTAATAGCATGATAGAAAGAATGAAGAGACAAAAGGATAGGGAGATAGCAAGCAGACCTTTGGAGCATAAAGAAAGCCGGGATATATTAACTTTCCTTTGTAGACCGTGCATGACCTCGCCGATCGGCAATAGCAATAAGGCGCGTCCGAACGTCGTGACAACCCACTCACCCTCGCCTACTTATGGAGAAGAGTAGTGGGTGGGAAGCAACGTTCCCCACGAGCTACGAAGTTTGAGGCATCGATGTGGAATGGCGGGTTGTGACCTTGGGGAGAAACAACGCTTTCATAATGGTGAAATGTTTGTGGAGCGGCATGAGGTTCAATGGAGGGGGAAGACCTGTATACCGACCTGAGGGTGACTTGAACTTTGTACCTGCCTGAGATCGGGTAGCACTTGCTAGGGATCAAGATGGTCCAGGGGCACGGGCTATTGCCAATTTTTCAACGGGCAGCTCAGTTATTGGCATGGATAGGCCAAGAAATTCGGGGGAGGAGAAACGTGGGGTTGCGGACTCGGGTGGAAGTCGGGGAATGGCGGGGGTTTAGGGCCCTGACAACTCGGTTATGATGTCAAGTATCACGGTTCATGACAGACTTAATCTTCAAAGTCTCTCAAAGGCGAGGAACGTGGTGAGCTCGTCGGTTTCCTACCATATGACCCGCAACGAAACCCCAAGATGGTCACCTCCGGGATTGCAAAGATACTCTTGGGGCCGCTCGCGGTAATATTGTATGTTAAGAACCTACGAAGGAGCTCCTTGATGTCCTGCAAGTGGTCCCATACAGACTTTCTGACCCCGGACTGAATCTCCATCTCATCCTTCTCCCACACGCCTTTGATCAGATTGTCATCAATGTAGGGCACGCACTATGTTGGGAACATTTCCCTAGCAAACGCGAACATCCTCCTTTGTGTGTCTTCCACACGCCTTTGATGTCCTGCAACTGACCTACCGGGTTATGCATGGTCGTGTAGGGTCAACGGGAGCTAATCGTATCCGGAATAGAGATCTACCAGGGAGTAGATGCTCCGACTGGCATGAGATTCTGCAGCAAATCTGTCTGAGGCAACGACCTTACATCCTGGATAGTAACAACATTTAGTTTATGTAGATCTTGGATCCACCTAAGCGTCTTGTTAGGTTTTCGGAATACAAACTACCTATTTGTGTATGGAGATGAAGTAGCCTTGGCAACGAAGGAGTCTCTTTTCTCTCTAAGAAGGTCTGTCACTTCCCCCGCTATTCCAAAATCGTAGGCTGGCCTTTTGTCATTCCAACACTCATGTTCAACTGTGTGAATTATGACTGGGGGTATCAGCTTTGCATCAAGTCGCCCTTTCTGGTGATCATTGAAATCGAAGGTCATGTGAAACTGTTGGCACTCTTTCTTAATCAAGCGTGTTTCTTGCTCTACCAGAAACCCCTCGACTCCTATCTTCATGGTATCTGCTATTTTGTTCCGATGCCCATCGGTCGCCCGTCTTTCTCTGATTACCCGGAGGACTTCTTCCCCACTTTCCATAGCTTCTTCCCTCGTTGTTTCTAGCAGGCCAGAGATGGGCTCAACCTTTTTCCCTACGGGCCTACATTTGCGAACCCTTCCTTCCGAGATCTTTATTATAAAAAATGAACAGTTGGGACCGGCCTTAGTGTCTCGGCAATTCACGGCTGGATGTTGATCAGCTTTCCATTTAGGCAGTAGCCCTTCCGAACTTCGTCTTCAAACTTTGTGAGCGTGACCGGGTCCACCCCTACCTTGTGATACTTGATGGCCTTGACGAGTTGTAGCAAGTCGAGGATTTCCGGTGTTATTCCTGACTCCTCATCACGCACCTCCTTTGGTCTAGGTAAATTGGCCCATAGCTCGACCTCGGTCCCCTTTTCTATCACCATAATGCCCAAGGCGTCATCCTCCTGTTTCCGCTTCTTCTATGGTAGCCCCATCTTGACCCACTCTTTCTTACTGAATGCCTCCTCAATCATAATTTTTATCCGCTCTCTCATGCCCTCCACTCGTGGGAAAGCCCCCTTCTTGGTGCTTTCTTCAAAAGACGACAACCATGTCGCTAATTTTCCTTTTTGGGTGTCCTAGTGAAACGGAGCAACTCTCCATATCTCATTATTGGGTCCTCAATGTCCACCATGTATGTCCCATCATGCAGATGCATCCCTATCATCTCCAGATCCTCCACATTCGCACACCAAGACCTCCCGATGATTATGTCATGGTCGATTTCGTTCATGATGGACATTAGTTGGAAAGACCAGATCGACTCTCTGACTCCCACCTTGATGGCACACTTAGTAACGTATCCGAAGAATGGAATCTCCCCGAATGCTCCCCGGATACTGTCGGTCCTCTCCTTGTTGACCGCACATCCCGTGATCTTAACAAAGTCTTTCCTAATGAGTGTAATTTTTGCCCCTCTGTCCACCAATACATCTGTATGGTGGCTTCCTCTTTGCACTTCCAACTTCCCCACAAGCAGCGTTTGGAAATTGAGTTTCGTTCCGGGTGGTGGCCTCATAACTTTCCCACCTTTGCAATCGGGTAAGCTCGGACGAATATTTGCGAAAGCCTTTTTCAGTTCTTATCGATCCCCGGAAATCCTCTGAAGGTTGGCGACTTCTCTCAGTGCCTTCACCTCTTTTTCCTCCTCTTGTACTTCCGAGTTTGCCTCTACCTCTACTTGTCGGCGGGTCGGCAGTTGCTTAAGACCTTTCAAGAGTCTAGGACATGCTTGTAGCATGGTCTGGAATGATACTTACACCATGGTCTCTTGCAATTTGCTAAGGGTGTCGTTGATATCGGGCATAGTTAAAATAGGGATCTGGTACCTGAACCTCTTCTTGGTTGAGGTTGCCTTGTCCACCAGGGCCTCCTCTTACGGTTTCCCATAGACCTTCTGCTGTTCCTGCGCCCCAGTTTCCTGCGGCACTTCTTGGCCATCTCCCGCGCCTTCCATGACGATGTCCTGTAGGACCTTCTTTTTCGTCGTTCGCTGCCTCGTGGTTACAATCACGTTATCCCACCTATCGTTTTTTATAATGAAATTAGTATGCGCCCCATGCCGCCGAGCCTGTTCCCAACCAATGTTTGCCACTGGCCCAGCCTCTACTGCTATGACATCTAGGTCGTTGAGGGCAATTACGGCCTGTTGCATCCCTCTCAGCGAGTTCCGGTTCACTTTTTCTCCTCAGGGCTTGAGGATCTTCCATTTTAGTGTCCTATAACACCTTTTTTGCATGATATTATGGTTGAGCTCTGGGCATGCTCGTGCAAAGTGGCCAACCATTGGGCAATATCTGCAATGTTTGTTGGTTGGGTCCTTCCTATTGAACCCTCGATTTGCCACTCCTGTCGGAACCACAACCTCTTGCGGGGAAACGGGGGCCAGAAAACCTGGGCTTGCATCACCATTAGCGTGTTTTTCACTCTTTCGATCTTGCCGTCCACTCCATGAACGAGCTCATACAAACTTTTTATTTCCCTTTTTACCTTATCTCCTGCTTGCCGGTTAGGTCTATAACCTCTCTCTCTTTCAACAGAGGCAAAGATTCGGTCACGACCATGTTTTCGACAATGTCTGTCACAGTGCTAAAATCAACATCTCTTGTATTCATGCATTTCGTGGTCTGTTGGTATGCTGACAAGATCTTATCTTTATCGAACTTTGTGAACTACCTAAAGAAGTACTTGCTCATTATCCGGTCCTTCACTCCTGGGATCCGCAACGCCACGAGGGTGAATTCCCTTAGGAAATTGTTGTATGTTGCAACGCTTTTTCTTTGCACTGCAGCCAATTCGGCCTCCGTTGCCATCTGTCGGCAGCCAGGTATTTTATCATCATCACATCTCGGACATCCTTCCGGGACCCACTGGCTGCAACGATAGTCATTATGTCCCTCCTCAGATTCAACGATACGTGTTATCCTAGGTGGTCCATATTTTCTTCCTCGCTCCATCTTAGCAGCGCTGCCAAGTTCTTATAATCTATCTGGAATTTCGTGATGTTTGCTCCGTCGAATGTCAGCTTCTTCTTGACATCAGTCAAGCACCCCTGGTTTTTGTTTAACGCCCTCGTAAGGGAAGACACAATTGTTTTGAGTCCCCCTTCAAATCCTCCTGCCTCGCCGGCGGTGTCGGACCTCTATTCTTCCTTATCGGCTTCTAGTCCTTCTCCGACTTTCTTTGTGCCCTCAGGGTCAAATCATCCTAACACCCTCTCTCTTAAGCTCTAGATTCCCTCGCACCCCCTTGCGATCATTGGTGCGGCTGCTGGCTGGCTTCCCTCACTATCTATAGTTGGCGGGTTCGTAACCTTTTCCACCTCCTTTTCTGAGGATCTCGTCATTTCTTTCCCTTTCTTACTTGGTGTTCCTTTGCGTTCGCCGATTCTATTTTTCCTTCCTTGTCCGATATCATCCTGGTTCCCTCGACCCTGGTCTGTTCCTCGCTCTTTGTACGGCCTTGCCCCGACAAAATCCCCCTCGCTTTCATTCATCATCTCGTGCATCAACTTTGCTTTGTACTCCGCTGTCCGTCTTTCTATCTCTATCAATTTTTTTCGGGCGTCTGCTAGTCTCACCTAATTTTATAGTGCCCATTTTGACGCACGTAGCGTCGGACCACCTTTCTCCATGTCTCCCCCTGTTTCTGGGGTCCCTCGCTTGTTCCCTCCGGCTTTTCCCGAACTTTTCCCTTTTGTAGCTTCCTTCCTTCCTCCCTTAGAGCCCTCCAAGTTCGCTGATTCCCGGTCCCTCAAGGTCTCGGGCCCTCGTTCTGCCCTACATTCTCCCCTACATTCTGCCCTCCCTCACTTCTTTGATCTCCTGCCTCGTTCTTTGTTGCCATCTTTTTCTAATCCTGCACATAGAAAAAAAAAAATCCCAAGGGCTGGCCGCTCAAGGTTCTTAGGATTTGGAGGTCCTAAGTTTTACTGTTCGCCTTATAGCCTCGCCATTTTTGTCATTTCAACATTCTGTTTGGCGGGAACCGTGGTGGGTTCATCCCTCTTCTGGCTTATGGAATAACACTCACTTGCTCCTCCGATAGACCCGTTGATCCGGCTCGATACTCAATACAACTGCGCATTGAATCTGAGGCGGTGTGTCCTTGCGGAACGGGTTCCTACTTTCGCTTAGGGTCATCTTTTTGTTTACCTGCCCAAGGACACCCCTAAACGTTCTTGGCGGTAGCGACTATCCTAGTCTCTTCTCAACCTTTTCTTTAGATAGAATAAGATTTCCGTCGATATCTCATAACGAGCGTTATCCTTGCCTCTGCTCAGTAATACGCGATATTTTATTCCCACTAGGCCACCTTCTCTACATTTTTCACACTAGCTCCTCGGTTTTGCCTGTTCGGCAGCTTCCTTAAATAATCTGGCCACCCCCACAAGATAGTTCTCCCCCATCTCTATTTCCCTTAGGACTATTGGCTCATATTCTGAATAGGCCAGCCATGGTGTCTCGAACACCATTATGTCGATGAGCTCTAGCAGCTCCCAAACCCTACTCCCCCAGAACGGTCCGTGGACTATCGATACGTCATTATAACAAATTATCATCTAACGGAAGTAAGAGCGTTCCTGGACATTGTAGGATTCTGGGGAATCTTTATCAAGGGTTTCACCAAGATAGCAAAACCCATTCTGGCCATGATTCACGAAGTAGGGACAACGGATTGGACCGAGGAGCAAGAGTCTGTGGTTAAGGCCCTCAAAGACATATTGACGTCGGGACAAGTTACCCTAGTCTCTCCGTGTTTCAATAACGAGGTATAGTGGACGTTTATACTTGAGACCGATGAGGGACCTCTAGCTGCGAGGGAAGTGTTGATACAGAAAGGTGAGGAAGGGAGAGAGAGACCCATCCGATTCGAGAGTATGACGTTGAATTATGCAGAGCGTCGCTACTCTCAATTCAAGAGGGAGATACTGACCGTCCTCCACTGCCTCAAAACCTTTCAAGCTTATCTGTTTGGGAGACGCTTCATTATGAGGATCGATCCGATAAACGCCGCGGGGGTGCTAAAGAAGTACAAGCCCATAGACCCTACCATAGGAAGATGGGTAGGGTTCATTTGACAGTTCGACTACAAAATCGAGTGCATTGTCGGACTTATAAATAGGGCCGACGACCTAAGTAGGATCTGCACTACACCGGAAGGAGTAGAGGATGCGAAACCCATCGATGCATTCCTCGACTACGAAGGAGGGACCCTTGTGGTAGACAACAAAGTGGTAAACCAAGCGTGTACAACTGGGGAACTGCTGATAAAAGCCCGGGAGAAGTGGGCCCCTGCTGCTATGTATCATCCGCGGTCGTGACCGCGTCCCTTTTTACCACATGAGGTCAAGATCCCGCCCGCGGCGGTCGACCTCCCGCGGCTGACAGCGAGCATGATACCCCGAAATTTTTTTGGGGACCTAAAAATAATCAAGAAAAAATATATATATATGGGCGTGTAGATAAAAATGCGGTCTACACGCCTACAAATTTTAATATTTTTTTGTGAGAGTTAGTTGGAGGCAAAAAAATACAAAACGAAAATGGAATTAAAAAAATATTTAAAAAAAATAAAATCGGAGATGATTTTTTATTTTCATATTTTTAGTTTGTTGGGCCGGTGGCAAAATACTGGCCCACCATGTTTTTGTGGTCGTTTGTGAAGAAGCAAACGACACCCTTCTACAAAAAAAAAAAAAAAAAACCCAAATCC
>BFEA01000183.1:2591287-2602058 GCA_003427395.1 Chara braunii
TGAGAGAGAGAGAGAGAGAGAGAGAGAGAGAGAGAGAGAGAGAGGTGGAGTTGTTATGTTATCTGTACTAGTGACACATGTTATTTTTGGTACATCGCCACACGCTGGCCTCACCATGCCACTTGGTTGTTTTGTCTTCATTTAGTCATCTCCCTTTCCATATGCTTATGAAACTCTATCTCGTGACGCACTTGAACATGCTTATGTATGGTGAGTGACATTGCTGTGTGACATTGTGTGTTGCTGTGATATTGTTGTTAATACACCCGTCGAACCTCATGTGCAGTACATTTGATGCCTGGTCTGATGTTGTTCATGCTTTTGCACGATCCAATGCACTAACAGTCTAACACTTGTTTTGTACGTTGTTTTTTGTTGCCCGTTCGTTGCCAGAACACCCTATTCAAGCTTCATTGACCCTCCTAAAATTGGACCCACGCACCCATAGACATCCCCCTACCACCCCCCATAGTCACCCCTCCTAACACCCCCCACAACACCCATGCACCAGCCCCCCCCCACCCCCACCCCCACCCGCGGTCGCCACGGTCATGACCGCGGGCCGCGGTTGTGCCCGCAGCGACCTCGGCCGCGGGGGATTCATAGCCCTGCTGTAGTTGCAGAAGTTAGGGAAGGACCAGTTACAAGGCAGAGTAGTAAGGAGGAGAAGGATTCGTGGGGATAAAGGATAGGTTCACTCATAACAATGGTTGTTGAGGGGGGCCGATAAGCCGTTATGAGCCTGGAAGAATCATGGGAATGAAAACAGCAGCAGTACCTTATGAATCACGCACAAAATGGGCGAGAGGACCACCAATATGGGAATAAGTTCTTCTCTGTCCAAACGTACGACGGAATCTTCAGGGAAATCGGGTTGATGTTAGTAGGGAACAAAGAGGCCGGAAAAATCAGTCCACAGGCATGAGAGGAAGCTGGAAAGTACGTTTTAAGGAACACCTATTCAAGAGAGAGGAAGGCCTAATGCCCCAAAGAATTGTGTGTGGAAGATCTCGATAAGTGAATATAATCCAGGCAATGCATGATGGGTCGGCTGAGGGACACCGCTCCTCAAAAGGGACGATCACAAAAATGACACCACTCTACTTCTTGTCGAGAATGGGGAGCATGGTGGCCACATATTGCCGAACCTGCCTGATCTGCCAAAAGCGAAGTACGATCCATGTTTTCGAGCCTTTGAGACCCACACGAGTGTTAGGACTACGACATTTGGTCCACCTCCATCTCGCAGTCATGCCCGTGTATACGAAAGGATACAAGTATATCCTTGATGCTAGAGATAACCTCACTGGTTTATGGAGACAACAACCCTCGGGTAGCAAACTGGATCGAGGATTTCTACTTGAGGCACCCATTCGTTAGGAGGTTCATAGCAGGTAATGAGACGGAATTTATGAACGAAGAAGTGTTGAGCACGTGCAAGAGACTCGTGGTGCCCATTAAGTTTATGGAGCCGTACCATCCGGAGGCTAACACACCCGTAGAAAGAGGACATCGAACTCTGAAAAACACGATTGCGAAGTTAGCAGCAGACGACCTTGGGAATTGGCCCAAGTATCGTAAGCAGGTCATTTTATCGGAAAACGTGACCCCAAAAAGGACTACAGGATGTATCCCAGCTGAGCTATGGTATGGAGCGGAGATCGACTACCTAGTGGAAACCCTAATATCAACGTGGAATAGGCTGGACGACGATCGCGCTTGATGACAGAGCAACTGATCGAGGCTCGATGTCGACATATCATTCAGAATGAGGAGGCAATGAAAGAAGTTGTGAACCAAGTCCTTGATAGCGGGATAAAAGATAAGGCGAGATGGGATCAGCTCAATAACATCAGAGAAGAGCAGCTCCAAGTGGGAGAGATGGTCCTAGTCAGAAACTCGRCACTAGAAAGCACTTTGTTAAGACAGTTGATAAGGAGGTTCAAGGGTCCCTACCGAGTGGCGAAGCATCTGGGATTGAACACCTTTGAGTTGGAAGATCTTGATGGGACGGGATTCAGACGACCCTTTCCGGGACAACGACTAGTTAGGTTCGTGAGTCCAGATTCAATGAAACAATTGTTACAAGAAGCCTACGACAAGAAAACTAGGGAGCCGACAGACTAAGCGTTGACAAAGATTTTATTAGTGATGTATTCTGTTTTTTTTTTGATTCGGAATGGCTATGGTTGCACCTTTGGGGAAGATTGTATGGGCTATATGGCAAGGTTGGGAATGGTAGGAACAATGCACTATAGTTTTTGCGGGGCAAGGCTGGGTTATGTACGTCACTACGGCAAGACTGTTGCAATACAATGTGTCATATGGTATTGTGTGAAGGGGATTGGGCCGAATGATACATTCTTGGGAATGGGGGGCTATGGCGCCATAAGGGAATGGGAGGCTATGGCACCATAAGGGAAAGGGTCTCTCCTCCTTTCTCTTCCTTACTACGATTTTCGTTTATGACTGCAGGAACAGGAAAATCTTGAAGCAGCATGGAGTTCAACAATGAGAACGATGCCAACCGTGTCAATGTACCAAGCCAAGACGAATAACAGAGACCAGAGGAGCAACAAGACAAACAAAAACATAAATTGTTCATAGGCCCGCAACCGAGAACTACACTTGGGAAAAAGAAGAAAAAGGTCCTATGAAGTGAGCCTTCGCCCCTCAAGGAGGGCGAGAAACTAGACTACTGATGAAGAAGACGAACATCTAGTACGGAGGAGTGGGCAGAGTAACACCGCGATCGTTGAAGGGAAGGAGCCAAGCARGAAGGAAGCGGACAAATTGGACGAGATCAAAGGCATTYTCGTTGAGCTCCTGGGGAAGATGGGTACCAAAGACAACGGTGAACCAAGTACGCGAGAACAGACGGAGAATGTGAAAGGGAAAGGAAAGGTAAACGAGGAAGATGACAAAGAATCGAACACGGAGATTAACCAGAGGAGGAGTGATCGTCAGACTGATCATGACGAGGTGATGGAGTACATGAAGTGCAGGCTGGACTATTATATGGCCTTGAAGTACAAGGAAATTCGGGAATTATGCAAGAAAAGAGGGATCAAGTGTTATCGGAAAGACAAGGGGGCATGGGAGCTCGCCAAACGAGACACCGAGCAGTTCTCAAAGTTGGTGAACAATACGGAGGACAAAGAAAGGAAACTCTCCGAAGAAGAGGATGACGACAAAGAAGAGAAGGACGACTCGGGCGAAGAAAAAGATGACGTGGCGGGGAACTAAGTGTAGTAACGGACCCCACAAAACGATGCGTGCTTAGGTTGCTACGAAGACTGAGTAGCCTGGTCGAGTCGAATATCCTGAGTAGTGAGAGATGGTTAACAACAGACACTATTTACAGGTCACTTTCAGCCACTTCAGGTCCCCACCTGAAACTCCTGAAATGACCTGAAGTGGCTGAAGCTTCTGAAATGGGTTTCAGGTACCCCCATCCAAATGGTTGGATGGGGGTACCTGAAACCCTTTTCAGAAGCTTCAGCCACTTCAGCGGTTTCAGGTCCCCACCTGAAATTCCTGAAATGACCTGAAGTGGCTGAAGCTTCTGAAAGAGGTTTCATGTACCCCATCCAAATGGTTGAATGGGGGTACCTGAAACCCCTTTCAGAAGCTTCAGCCACTTCAGCGGTTTCAGGTCCCCAACACCYGAAACTCCTGAAATGACCTGAAGTGGCTGAAAAAACAGGCTGAAAAAAAAAAAAAAAACATGAAACGTGTTTTCCAAACCACCCGAAACTTCTTAAATGACCTGAAGTGTCTTCAGGCCATTTCAGCGGTTTCAGACCACTTCAGAATCTTTCATTCGAAAATTTCAGGTGGTCGTTAACCGCGAGGGTGAGTAGTGACCTGCGCATAGATCTGGAGCATACCTTTAGGCTTGGGGTGATTCTCGCGTGCGTGGAAGGGTTTTTAAACTGGGGAAGGACCTTTGTGAAATACTGGGCTGCGATGAGCCGATCTGATTTAGAGAAGTTGAATGATGGAGAATCATGTGTCTACGCTTTGATCTCACCGTTTTACAAGGCCACCTATGTAGGCCAGACATGTAGACAGCTGAGAGTGAGGTGGACGGAGCATAAGTTATCAAGTACGAAACCTTGCACAAAGGTGCACTCCTGGTTAAATAAAAAGGATCACGCAAGTTACATTCCTATTCCTATTTGGTTTGGACCAAGATCGGACTTAAAAGAAAGAGAAGGGATTGTCATTGCTAGCGAGAACCCTGAGCTAAATATGCAGAAGGGAAAGAAGAAGAAACGAACAAAGAAAACGAGAAGAAGAAGGAAACAACGAGTTAATGAAAGTGGAACCAACATAATCCCATGGAAACCATGAAAACGACTGCTGTTTGAATGTAAAGGCCTAAAAATCGAACCAACAGTTGATTTGCTCAAAATCTTGAAAGATGCAAAGGCAAAGAAGCGTCTGGTGGAGATTAAGAATGAGAAAGGGAAGAAATGGCATAGACCATGGAGATTGATTTCGTTAATCTATGRCGATAGTAAGATCAGACATGAAGGAGTAGCTTTGCTCCTCAAAGATGCCAGAAAGGAAATCGAAGGCGGAGGCACATGGACGTTTGAATTCTTGGTGAAGAACAAGTCGAATGTGGAAAGAAAGAAATCGGAATTACTATCATTGTTGAGGGCTCCTTGGAAACATCGGGGATTGTGCATGAAAGAAGAAAGTGAGTTGTTTCAGATGTTAAAAGGCATAAAATGTATCAATACACAAAAAGGCAGGCAGATAGTAAGGGGGATTTTATCGAAGGAAATAAAAAATGGCATTGGGATGAAGCCGAGGATTAGGCTGGCAGTAAAGCTACCATTTTGTACTAACATTGATAAAAATGCGATTCGAGGGGAGAYGTGTCAATGGATTCAGGAAGAAGTTCACCCACAGGACCTTGCTCACCTGATGCAGAAAAAGATACGTGTGATTTGGACTTGGACGAAAGTCAAATCCGTAGTAGATATTCTGCATAACCATCGCAAGTTCACCAAGATCAAAGGATYTTGTGCTTGCGGTGAGTTTAACCTGTCCAGAGTAGATGGGCATGTCCAGGTGAAGTTGAGCGAGGTAGCTGGAGTGAACCCCTTCCTACATAACTCCAAGAACATACCTACCCCTGACAGAATAAAATATTTACACACAATATTGGATGATTGTGAAAATGCAGTAATACCCCTGCGGAAAGTTGGGATCACTTGGAATAAATTGAGAATTAGACMTGGGAAGATCTCACGATTGACAAATCAAGTGATGGAGAAGCTGTCTTGACTAAGTATGTGTTGGGAATCAAAGGCGCATTCGAAGGACTGGTCTTATCACCACTGGATCGGAATCCAGGCGCGACGTTGATTGAATGTCCGGTTTTATACAGCAAAGGCATGCGAATGATGTTCAATGACAATTGTAACTATGAAAAAAACGTTGAAGCGAATTCAAGAAACTGAACCTAAAGAAATTGGCAGATTGGAACAAGGATGGGATAATACAACAYGCCTTTGTGATTTGTAAGGACAAAGATGTGACTAAAAAGAGACCAATTCGTCCGGCATTTATGAGCCCTGTAAGATCGGCCTCTAAAATGACGATGAAAGTCTTGAATTTGCTCCTCGGAAAAACAAAATTACCTCACTTTAATTTGGAATCGACGTTGAAATTGAAARAAGTAATCACTTAAGTGAACAAACAAGTGGGAAGATCTCAAGGGAACCAAGAGATGATTCTGAGAACATACGATGTGAAGGAAATGTTCACCATGATTCCCCACAATGAAATCTGTGACGCAGTACGA
Organism: Chara braunii; assembly: GCA_003427395.1. Classification (NCBI taxonomy): domain Eukaryota; kingdom Viridiplantae; phylum Streptophyta; class Charophyceae; order Charales; family Characeae; genus Chara; species Chara braunii. The sequence goes on from BFEA01000183.1 coordinate 2,597,109, forward strand.
TGGATAATCTCGGAACAAAAAGAGAAAGGTAAGAGCCAGGTAAGAGTGAAAATTCGGGGAAAAGGTGCGAGAATTGGACGATCATCTGGGGAGCCGGGGTGGAAGTCAGTAAGATTGAATGATGTAATTAAGATGGTTGAATTTTTGCTCGCACATAGTTTCTTCAAAGCGATTGACGATATCCTGATCCAGCGGAGAGGCATTCCAATGGGCGGCACGCCATCCCTGCATTAGCATGCCTTGTGTGCATGAAAGCTGAATGCAGCTTCCTTAGATCGCTGAGGAAGGAYATACATCTAGTTTTTGGAAAACGCTTCGTGGATGATCCTATGCTCGTAACTTGGCATAATACAGGAGAAAGAGAAAAAGAGGTTGCGGAAAGAAAACTCGATGGGATTATGGAATGTTATCACAAGGATTTAATCCTTAAAAGGACGGATGAAGGATTTAATGTCACAAAATTCCTAGAGACAAAAGTGATTGTGATAGACAAACCAGCGAAAATTATGACAATCCACAAGTTCAAAAATGTTGATCACATCTGGAAAAAAGAAGTTTTCAGATATATGACCACAAAAAGGTTCGACTCCTATGGATCAAACGAACAAAAATTTGCCACGATAATGGGAAACCTACATAGGATTAAAGCCAATACATCGGAAGACTCTGTGTTGATCATGATACTGATGACATTTCATAGAGAACTAAGCTTATTGGGGTACCCCAGTACGATCTTTGTTAAGGCGTTGTGGAGAATGGCAAGAAGGGTGGAAGGGAGGGTCTGGGCTGATATGGCATGATTATTAGGGGCTCTATACCTGACGGACCAACAACGAAAACGGGCGGAGAAGCGCTAAGGAGGTTCACCCTCCTTCAGAAGTAACTTTGACAAGGGCATGTCACCACGAGCACAGACGCAGAAGGAAGGTTGATGACAAACAACTCGCCTGCCGTACGAAGAACCGCTGACTACAGAAGATCGCTGAGCAAATGGTAACACGAGGGACAAAGAGTGACACACGGGCCTAGAAGGATCGGGTAGACCAGATATCTGGTCAGTGAATCCCTACTGCCTTACGCCGAGCTGGTTACTGACAAAAAAACGTGACATATACCACGGAGGTGAGAACCGATGCGGTGAATCGGGTCGAGCGTTTTTTAGGAAGTAACTGAGACATATTTTCTGYTATTTTTATTTTTTATTTTTKATTTTTGATTTTATTTTATTTATGTTTTCATTTTCAATTTGTTTTTCGTTTTATTTTCCCTGCGTCCATGAAGTCCAGGACGGGAGGACGGTAGTATTTATACACGGGCAAGGTAGCACTCCGRCATAGCTTGAGCAGGATGGAGTAGAAGAGCTATGATGGCGTAGTGTGGTGAACGCCTGTTGGGTGATGTGGTTATTCTGCGAGATTAAAACTCCAACTACATTACTTTATTGAGTAATACTTATTGAGTAATACTGACGGATGGAAGTGATGAACAAGAAACGAACTCAAAAGGAGAAGGGGATAATAGCGAGGAAGGGGACCAAAACTTATCCAGCAAGTATGAAGAATACTATTGGGATTATGAGAAGCAATATGAGGGGGACTCGGGTATTCCGTACTGCATGAATCCCGAGAACTTTACAGGAGAATACAGCCCCATACGGGAGGAAGAGAAGGATACAAAAGAAAAACCACATGATATTATTGAAATCAGCAGTGGGGATGAGACGGATGAGATCCCAAGACCTAGGGAAGAAGGATGGCCAGCACCAGATGACTCAAAGGCAAGACCCTCCAAGTAGGAGGATGAGTTTAGACCAACATGTAGCCAGTGGTTTAACCAGTCAATTAGTATGATTAGACATGACTGGATCATCAAGTCTAGGAAAAAAATGAGGACGGGGGAGACATTCACACCTTTGGACTTCTTCAATGAGGAAGAACTACATGAGTTTGTGAGGAAAATAGAACAAATCGGGACCCTGAGACTGGGGTGTGATGAGCAACTGTGGAAAGAAGCACGACAGAAAGTCAAACGGCAAAGGGCTAGTGGGAGCAAAGAGAGCTAGATGTGGTAGATGAACAATAAAAGTCTCTAACCACTGCAATGGTAAACTTGGTTGACACCAGATGTGAACAAGGTAGTTGTGTATGAGCAAGACAAAGGCTAGTCGCGACTTAGCAAGATAGCAATGAACAGTTATGGACTACTTTTGTATGAGCTACCTTGGGATGTTCAAGGGAAAGGGCTGGCAAGGGACGTTGGTACGGAACTAGTTGGGATGATTGTTTTACGAGATCATGTGAAAGACAAAGATTGTATTATTGAAAAAGACTATGAATAAGAAATTTGCACGGATGAGGCAGTGGTTTTCAGTCAAGATCAGGAGAGGCTAAGGAACCTATGGGTAGAAAGGCACGAAGGTGGTCCTCCCCTAGGAGCCTAATCCTACTAAACAAAGTCCAGTCTCAAGAGACAAAGGTCTGAGAGTAAGGAAGAGTGAAAATGGGAGAAGGGTCCCGTGTTCTTGTTTATGGTTGAACAACCAGGTGGGCTTGCGCTGCTTGAGGATGAGAGCCTCTGCCTGAGCACTAGACCCTAAGTCGGGTGTATTCATGAGTCTATGACCACTGCAAGTTGCAATGAGAAATGATGAAAGAAATAACACGCAGAAAACTGTATAAGATGGGCGCTTCCACCCCCCCTAGTAAGATATGAGATCCGTGTCCTCAAACACCACCCCCTCGGCCGCCAACTTGAAATAGCAAAGAATGACCCATGAAAAGGTTGTTCAAATTGGAATGGCAAAAATGACCCCTAAGAGCCCTAACAAGCGCCATCAAGAGATTGGCCTCAGGRCCTCCTACCACAAGGGCAAGAAACCTTAAGAGGAACAAAGATTGGCCTTAGGGTCTCCTACCACATGGGTGAGGAACCTTCAGAGGAATAAAGAATTGGCACTGGGGTCTCCTTGCATGATTGTCTGAGAAAGACTAAATGAGACTGAATTGGATTGAGCCATGAGAAAGGAAATGGTCGTTGGACCGGTCATGAGAATCAATTTTGCAAAAAAAAATTGAAAGAGATGGATTGGCAATTCAAAAGTTCGCAAGGGCGCTCATGAAAAAAAAGTCTTGCAGAGAGATTTAAAAAGATGGATTGAGAATTGGAATGGCCGTTGGGACGGTCATAAGGAACAACACTGGGGACGAAATGGAAAAAATGTGGATTGGAAAGGTCATTGGGACGGGCGCAAGAAACGACCTTGGAGAAAAAGTTCAAAAGATGTGGATTGAGGAGGACTGTCGGGACGGTCATAAGAATCATCATTGAGAAGAAGATTGAAAAAGATCAAATATGGATAAGAAAGACCGTCAGGATGGTCATAAGAAGCAAATTTGGGAAAATATTGAAAAAATGGGATTGACAATAAAAAATGACCGTAATTGAAAAGAGTTCGTCGGATCGGTCATGAGAATCCGCCTTTGGAAAGACTTAGAAAAAGCATTGGGATTGAGCGTTTACCTGAAAATTGGAAAATGCATTGCATATCAGGGGACCCTAGGCATCTGTGAGTCATGACGACCATATATTAAGTTGCTCAATTTTCTTCTTCTTTTCTAGTCTAAGGTGTTAACGGGAGGGGGAATATCGGCGCCTGCGCCGTGACCCAAGGACCTCTGCCTCATAGGGAAAAGTCCAAGTGCGACTTGCTCTTCACAAGAAGGGAGAAATGTTAAATGATCAAGGTATTGTTAATGATGCTCGACATCCAGAACTAACTCTGGCAATGAGTTGTAGTCGGAAGGTTCGAACTGCGCCTCACGTTGAATTCGTAAACGTTCAGCGTGCCCAAGAAGGGACCGATGATTACTCTTCTAAGTCTCTTTGATCGTCTTCARCCACTCGTCGTGYCGTAGAGGGGCGGCCCGACCGTCTGGGATGGACCAAGGCTGCTCATGCTAAGTCAAGCGGCACTGTTCACGGGGGAGGTCGGGCGAAGTACCCGGTGGAGTCCGCCACYACCACAGGGCATTGAAACCGCCTTGCCAGAGCATTGAAACTGTTCTGAGACTAACCGCAAGGTCTTCGTAACTCCACTTGCAAACCGATAGAGAGATCCAACTTTCTTGAAAGGAAGAAGTCGGATCCAAGAAAACACCGCTCGGGAGAAACGATTCATGAGGGAGCCACTAATGGTAAGATTGGGTCCTGGAAGACATGGACTGGACCTACCTGTCAAATGCGAGGTGGCACCTCATGATGACGATTGTCCCCAGATAAGCGGCAGTCGGACCAAGTTGGGAGGATGGGATGAGTTATCAGCAGGGGAAGGAATGATCACCCTTCCTTTTTGGGGTTGATGGGCTGACATCCTTCACTTAGTYAGCAAGTAAGGTYTGTGTACCTCCGAGTGAGTACCAGTTACGTGATGGGGACATCACATTTTAGTGGGGGGAAGAAGTGCAATCTACCTGATGAGAAAGTGTGCGAACAAAAACAATAGACAAAGGGCAAAAATTACCATGAACTTGAGAAAAATTTGGCAACATGTCCAGACGAATTACATGGAAATTTGTTTGAGCTTGAGCTTGCGAAAAGTCTGGCAAAGATGTCCAGAGGAATTGCATGAGAATTTGTTTGACCTTAGGCTTGAGAAAAGTTTGGCAAAATGTCTAAAGGAATTGCATGCGAATTTGTTTGAGCATGGGCTTAAGAAAAGTCTGACAAAGATGTCTAGAGGAATTGCATGAGAATTGTTTTGAGTTTGGGCTTGAGAAAAGTCTGGCAAGATGTCTAGAGGAATTGCATGCAAATATGTTTTAGCTTGGGTTTGAGAAAAGTCTGGCAAGATGTCCAGAGGAATCGCATGAGAAATCATTTGAGCTTGGGATTGAGAAAAGTCTGGTCCAGAGGAACTGTATTGTCTGAGTTTCGTGCCTAAAAAAAACCTGG
>BFEA01000184.1:0-29911 GCA_003427395.1 Chara braunii
GGGGCAAAAGGAAGTGAGACGCGTTACCACCGTCGCACGGGAGGAGGAAGCCCACGACATGGCAACACTGGAAGGAGAAGAAAGAGAGAGCCGCCAATCCCTGTGCAAACATGCCACGTAATCACGGAGCGACCAACCACTGAGTTGCCGATGCACAACCACTGGGGCCTTTCTCGGAGCACTAGGAGGTGAAAATCAATCAGCGCCTGGACGCACGCGGAGCAGAGCGAGGAAACCACGAATAGCCCTGCAAGAACGAATGACGAACCGGCACGGCTACTCGTAACTATCCCCGRCTGCTGAGGAAGAGAGGGTAATGATGACTGACAGGACCGGTTAAATAGTCCAGCGACCGGTCCAAACTCACGCGCCAATTGCGCAATACGACCAGATAGCTACGAGGCGTAACACGGAAGGAAAAATTGAAAAACATGCACCGGGGGGTTATGTGTGCAAGCAAGAGGGCCCTGAGTACARTTGAAAGTGTGCAGGGGGGTACGCATGGGGGGTAGCYAATCSAAAAACTAAGGCTAGGGTATCCGGTTGATCCTCACCAAACCAGGGTATTATAAAATCTTGTTTAAAAGGGGGGGGTACCCATTATTTAACTGATTCYGCAGGAAAATGTGCCATTGTATCTTCAAGGACCGGATGCTAACCCACTGGTGGAAAGCCAAACCCAAAGGAAGAAGGAGAGAATGTGTGTGTGTGTGTGTGTGTGTGTGTGTGTGTGTGTGACCCTCCCCTGTCCCACTGGCGAGGAGCCTGGAGGCGGGCAACGGGTACCCCCCTCAACAGGCAAGTACTTGCCAACCACCATCACAGTCCTGCCGGAAGGGACTGAGACAACAAACAACAACACACAGCACCAGGAATTGCATTTAGGAAAACAGGGAACAGGTCTCACCTTCAACTTACGAATGGTAGACTCGACATCCACTCGTGGAACCATGTAGTTAGCCGGTGARTTAAGGACCTTGAACACACAGCGGAGGCACTTTCTAATACCAAAACCATTATTGGACATGTTGACTACAACTCTGAGAATTTCAGATGCAGCATCCTCAGGCCTAGAACATAAGATCAAGATAATGGAGACCTGGGGGATGATGATGTTCAATGACTGTTGCTCGGGCCTGTTGGACAAAAATTTAACATATCTAGTGATGGAGAAATCAAGCAGGCGTCTCTTGTCGAACTTAGTAGTGAAAAATTCGCTAGATGATTCCGAGAGGACTGTGATCTCCGAATTCAGGAACTGAGCTTTTAGTCCATAAGTATTGCCAAAATCATCTGTAGTAAAGAGTTCGGTTTGATTCTTAATCTGAATAAGATGTAGAGGGTACAAATGAAATATATTAGCCTTCGATCTTTCCTGCTCTGGGTCGAGGAATCTCAAGATAGAGGGGTTATTGATGCAGTGCAAGTCATCAATATACCTAAATGAGTGCTTAAAAAGGGGAAGTACCTGGAGTGCATTATTATCAATAATCCTCGTGATTAGCGTGAATTCGTACTTGAAAAAATAAATAATGGAAAAAGAGGGGGAGCAGGGGAGGCCCATCGRGATGCCCTGTGTCTGTCTCCATACATCCCCTCCAAAAGTCGTGAAGCTCCTGTCAAGGACCCATTGCATAAGGGACAACACCTTTTTTTTACATAGGGGAATAACAGAATCTGGAACAACAGCGTCACTATTTCGCAGCGAGCAGACAACCTCAYMATTTTTCTTAAATCTGCAACCAATRAGACCTCCTAATCTGTTTTTATCYGCAAATTTCCATGCAATATCAAGAAAGAATCGGATGGCTGCATGAAGGTCATCCTCATCGCTACCGATGGGAATGGTCTCAAAACATCGTGCGATATCGGCAGAGAAGACAGAGTAGACCTTAGAGGGGAGGTTATAGTAGTAGTCTTGGAMTGAGTCGATGGACCACCAAATGGAAGTTTCAATGCCATGAAAGGCCTGTAGGCCATCGGTAAGTTCTTTGCACCTGGACTWGACCAATGGAATAAGCAGTTTGATGATGGCATCACAGATCTGTGATGCAGGGGAGAGAAAAGAGTCCGCGGCATTGGTAAGCCACCTGAAGGACTTTTTGTGCTGTTTATACAGAGCCATAAGGTAGGGCAACCTTTGTTGGCCCAAAGGGATTTTTGCAGATATGCGGGAGAGAGAAGACTCGGCTTCGGAAAAAATCAGACTAGGCGGGGAAGAAATCTTCTCAAAATCAGAAYTCCCCAACCTTTCCRCGRCCATTTTCCTAATAAGGTAAATGCAAGTGRAAGAGGGAGTAGAGGAAGCCTTGTCCGTACCGCTAATGAAGAACCTGGATGTGAGGAATTCAAATTCCTTCTTAGTAGAGTCTAGGCAGAGGACAAAGGGAGGATCCCGATGCTTGGGTAGAGTAGAGAGTTGAAACTTTATTCTATCGGTCACAAATTCCCTAGACCTGGATTTGACAGCAGGTGGGATGAACATTCTAGAACTCACCATTGCAGCAATCAAATCCCAACAAGCCAAAAATTCAGATAAGGACAAGGCTAAGTTTTTTGGCTGCACTGGGATGTGATTCAAACCCATTCTCAGGAGTGCGAATACTCTTTTGTTTGAGGAGATGGAGGGATCAAGAGTCACCACATGGGAGGAAGCGGAGGGGAAGGGTTGGGGGAAGTCGACAGACTCAAGGAGATGAAAGGGTAGGAATCTCTGCGTGGCACATGGTCAGAGACCTTAGGATTCAGAAGATTAAAACCAATCAGTTCTAGTATGAAGATGATGTAGTAGCCCTACTCTTAAACCTTCTCAAGAAACACTTCCTAAAAAATGGGGAAAGTCTGGACAAAGGTACATGGGAGCCTTTACTCTAAAGTAGCATCTTGAGGTACGAGCAGCGAGACTGATATGTTACCCTATGGGTGAGGTTAATGTAATAGATATAATTTATAACAAGGATAAGAACTGAAAGTTGCTCAAGAGGAACGCAGATCTAGATCTGAGATCTATCTATGTAAATGGTCTAGCATCGGCCAAACAGAGTAAGAGACAAGCTATTCATGAGACGATGAAAGGGGCAGATGGTAGATCTTGGTCAGACGTCATATGTGTCCAGGAGACTCATTTGATGAATATTGATCATCATAATCATATACAAAAAGAAATCTGGCCCCGCATGGCTTATAGAGCACATACACCTAAGGTTGGCAGTGCAAGGGTGGCCATTTGGCTCCCCCCAGACACCAAAATAAAAGTTATAAATTGAGAAGTTGACCAACAAGAAGGCAGATGGGTCTACATTTTAGCAATGATAGAGTTAGAAGTGGTTAGCATTTTGTGTATATGGCCCTAATGAAGTTAGTGAGAGACAGACGTTTTTTTAAGGAATTTTCCCCCATTTACCGACAAGCATCCCCATCATTATCGCAAACGATTTTAATGCGGCACCAAACCGCACCCTGGATAAATGGCACATTCCCTTCCCATGTCCCCCTTACATTGAAACTGACAAGGCCATTATCTCTAATCTCTGTCTTTCAGCCAATCTCTTCGACTCATTAAGGAGACTAAGCCCAAGCAAAAACCTATACTTGTTTTACAAAAAATCAAGTCAGATAAATTACAAAATTGAGAATCGACCTTATATTGGCTTAAGATGAAATCCAAGGAGCATTACAGTTAGCAAGCATCCTTCCTCGTAGTCCTTTTTCTGGGTTGGACCACTCGATGTGTGTGGTGGTCTTTTCCTTTAGGAAAAAAACAGATCAAGGAAGAGGATATTACAGACTTAATACTGATCATCTTAAAAAAGATAGCTTTAAACAATTCTTCAAAGATGTATGAGAATTCTGGAGAAAACAGAGACCCCTCATCCAAAATGATATACAATGGTTTAACAACGGTCTAGCTTTCCTAGGTCGTAAATGCAATGAATATTCTAAGGTTTTAGCCTAATATCTTATCAAGGGCAGCCTTTGAATGATGACAATATTTCAACTTCTCCTGGAGTTTCTTGTGAGAGATCCAGTCATTAGTATATGTATCCCAGATGTCACTTACTATGATTACTCTTTTTCTTATCCATCCCTTCCAAGGTGAGTCTCTGCGCTGAAGGGTGCATCCTTGTGAATCTCTGATTCATATATTGTTGAAGAGTGGTTGCCTGCAAACTTCCGCCTACCTTTCTAGGGAATCTTATCAGTAAGCGGGAGTTTTCTCCATGTTTTAATGAGAGAGGGCCAGAAGGGGTCTTTTGTAAGATCTGCTCTAGCAGTTTCCCTATTAGATAGATAAAACTTTTTTATCCTCAATCCGCTAGTTCTGGGTAGGGTCCAACCTCTGTTTTCTAACCATGTCAGTAGGTTAATTTCCTCAACTGTTGAGGGGGGCTAATCTTTTGATATGTTCTTAGGCTAACACATTCCATGGAGTTTAAGGATTAAAAACCAGCCTTTTAATCCATTGAATGGACAAGGTCATTGCTTGGAGGGGGGGATCAATGATATCACGTCCTCCACACGATTTGGGTTGTATAACTGATGACCGTGCTACCCTGCTGATCACATTTTTTGACTCGTGATTTCCCCTCCACAGAAAGACTCTTAGTTGTTGTTGAAATTTTTTGATCGCTGCCTTGACTAAGGCCCAAGTGGCTGATTTATATCATATCGATGCTAGGATTAAATTATTAATTGCAAGAGATCTTTCAAAAATTGATGTATGTTTGTTATTCCATGAATTTAGTTTGGAACAAACATTCTGTAAAATTCATTCATTTTTAGCTTCAGACTTTCCTTCTGCTGAAAGATTAATTCTCAATACCCTTACCAGTGTCTCTTTAGAAAACCATGAGATTTTTGGAACTTCTGGAGGTCTGACTCCTTGATAATGGATCCACCAGCCCAAAGTTTTGTTACCCCAATTAATCCTCATATCTGAGAGTCTACAAAAGCGATCAATCATGACCCTTAGGGCTTCCAGATTCTCGTGTGATGCTTCAATCATGATAGACAAGTCATCAGCAAAGAGGAAGCAGACAGGGATAGTCTCTTCTTGCATTGAAGGTCCTTGGATTCTCTTGATATCCTTGTTCTTATGTAGGTTAGCAGTCAGGGCTTCCATGATTATCACAAATAGGAAGGGGGCGATAGGATCCCCTTGTCTCACTGATCTTTTAAGGCAGAATAAGGGAGCCACATTCTTATTTATCATTATCCTGGTAGTGACATTCTGATGCATTATCTCCACCCATCTCCTAAAACAAGGACCAAAACTCATTTTTTCAAGGCATTTTTCCAGGAATGTCTAATCCACATGGTCGTACATTTTTTTCAAAATCAATAAAAATAAAAGTCGCATTATGTTTAGATTTGCCTAGAAATTTTAATCATCTGATTTACCAAGAGAATATTGTCTTGAATGCTCCTTCCTATTATAAAGCCTGTTTCTGCAAGATGAATAATATCAGAAATAACATTAGTTAGACGGTCTGCTAAGACCTTAGCCACTAACTTGTAAACCACAGTCAGCAAAGTTATGGGTCGATAATTCTTTATATTTGATTTTTCTCCTTTTTTGTAGACGAGGGTGAGGACTCCTTCATTCACTATCTCCCCCATCTCACCTGTGATCCACATTGAATCATATAAATCTATTAGGTCCTGAGAAAAGGTATCCCACATACTTTCTCAGAATTCCTTAGGTAACACATCAATCCCAGGTGGTTTTTCCTCTTCCATTAGGATCAATGCCCTCCATACTTCATCTTTGGTTATGAGTTTCTTCATTTCTTCTCTTTGTTTTTCTGAGATTTTATTAGTCATTGATAATAAGAAATCATCAATCTCTTCTTGTGTTGACTTTTGGGGATGTCACTATTTTCGGGTGTAAATAGAGTCTTAAAGAAGTCTCTAACTAACTTAGTGCAAGGCTGTCGTTGAGGTAACTAGGGGTTCCTCTGACTTCAGGGGGTTAGTCAGTGCTTCGATTGTGGTTCTTGCTGATTTGGCTTTGGCCATTGCAAAAAAATTGGCATTCATACTTCCTTCCATTTGATGTTTTTTTATTTTTTTCCTTATTTTTATCCCTTGCCAACGATATTCCATATATCTCAGTAATTGGTTTTCTATTTCTTGAATTTCGTTGGCCAAGACACCAAGTTGCTCTGGCTCTACTGTCTCAATTTGTTGAAGATCATAAATCATTTTGTGAAGAGTGACTTCCTCCCAATAGGTTGGACAACAATTCTTAAAAAGAGTCCTATAATCAAACTTAATGACTGGCTCGTTCCAAGGAAGATCATCAAGTGATTGGCAACATCTTTCATAAGGAAAGGAATGAAGACATACGAATCATCATTTTTTATCTATGAGATAATTATGAGTTAATCCTTAGTGACCCAATTAGAGTCAGAAGGGTGACGACTGAACAACTGTTTAGGACCAGAGTCCTACAAGATAAGAATTATTGGTTTGCCTTCCACCCAAGCACGCTCATTCAATTTCTCCCATTAAATTTACAGGAATGGAAATTGGGGTCGTAGTCCAAAGGAAAGAGAAACTTTACAAGAACCCTGTACACTCTCACAGTAAAATCAACATACAGAATGTTTAGACCAAGATTTAATCTCAAAGAAAGAGTCACACAAAGATGGATGGATCAGTTGAATTCAGGAAATAATGAATTTCAACAGATCAAATGGTTTCAAAGCAAGAAGATCAAGCCTGCTAAAATAGTCTCACTACAATGGCAGATTGAACATAGATGTCTCCCAACCAATGATTGGCCAAATTAAATAGACAGAACCTTATTAGATAGCAAAGGTTTAGCCAAACCTTGGCGCAAACTTTGCACATCTGCCTTCCCGAGCAGAAGTATAACTGAGACTATTGAACACATTTTCTTACAATGCCGTGACTGAGTGTAACTATGGAGGTGGTGGGACAAAATATGGAGTCAGTTGGAAGTGATTTATAAATGTTCATTGGGTTGGAAACCTTTGTTGCTGAAGGATTGGGTTATCGTACCCTATGATGAATTCACACAAAACTTGTTTATCATCAGCAGAAGAGAAATACTCTGGTCATTTGGAGAAGAAGATGTACACACGAATGAGAGAAAATCAGACATGATGGTCAGGAATTTACTGATAGTATCAAGGAATAAATACAAATAGATATCAGAATTCAATGAGAATTGACCAAAGAGAAAATTCAGTACCTCTCATGGAAAAATTAAATTCTTAAATATATTAAATTTTTTAACAAAGGCTGGCTTGGGGGGAAACAGGGAGGAAAGTTAGGGAAGATTGGTTGGGAAGGTGTCATAGCAAATGATGATGTTGCCCTCAACAGGAACTACAAGATTCATTTCAATGATTGGATTTCAGTGGACCTCATGATCCCTCTACGACCTGCTTCTGAATTCCCTGACCCATTTCCCCCTAACCATCGGTCAATGGTTCCTATCTCATGGTACGGTCCAGCATAGAGGTAAATTATCACTCAGATTTTGGTATGTTTTCCCAATCATAAAAGGGCTAGTTCAGAGTGTAAGATTTGGCGCCAAGTAGTCTGGTGAAGATGCCCAATCCATAATGACGATTATATTGTAATGGGACGCTGAACCCGTTTTCCAGCAGATGCAACTCCCCACCAATAGATGGAGTGACTCAAACAGCTATATTAGCAAGGGATGTTCATATCACCCTGGTTAATATAGTTTGTAAATGTCTTAAAAAAAAAAAAAAAAAAAAAAAAAAAAAAAAAAAAAAACCATCATTGTGTCATCATTAGATGTTGCTCTTCAAGGCTTTGTTTGCCTTTCACATCAGCAGGTGAGTTGGTCATCACCATCATCCTCATTATCATCATCTTCAGGGTGTTGTTCATCGTCATCGACAAATCAAAAAAAAGAAATAAATCTGATCTACCTTTCTCCGTCATAATTTCATAAGACTCATGGAGCTCGTTTTTTCTTTTCTCCACTATTAATTTCTGATTCCCCGTTCGGCGCACTAATGAATTATTTTTGTATGGGTGCGGGGCTGGGGTTTTAAGAAGGAGAGCTCTACTGTGCAGGGGCTTCACAAGGTGGGGGGTGAAATGTTCTGGAGGGAGTGGGGGCATATTTTTGGGGGATGCGCTATTCCGGGGCTGGGAGAGATGTATGGGCTGGCATCATATCCCGGCGGAGGCAGATAGAGGTGAGGGGTCAGCTGAGGCATACTTTGGGTGGAACTGGATGCCTTAGTGGAAGTAGGGGGAGGAAGCAGGTATGTCCCAAGTTGGAGCCGATGAGGAGAGCTTGTGATCAGGGCAGTCCTTTTCGGTGGAGGCAGCGGAGGGATAGGGGGAGATGGAGGGGAGGGGGAAGAAATAATCCATAGCAACGTCTGAAATTTTGATTCTTGTCTCAAGCGTATACGAATTACTTCTGGTGGGGGGGTGAGTTGGTTTTAAAGGGGAGAGCTCTACTCTGCCGGGGCTTCACAAGGAGGGAGGTGATTGGCCTGAAGGGAGACGGGGCAGATATTGGGGGATGGGGCAGCACCATATCCCAGCGGTGGCAGATAAGGGCAAGGGGTTGGCATAGGCATACTTTGGGTGGGAACTTGATGCCTTTGTGGGAGTAAAGGGGGGAAATGGGTATGTCCCAAGTTGGGGCCGATGAGGAGTGTTCGTGATCAGGGGCGGTCCTTTTCGGTGGAGGCAGCGGTCGGGTAGGGGGATGATGGGAAAGGGGGGAATTTCTATATCCTTTGCTTGTATTTGGTTGAGACTTTTTCTGATTCTTTCTGGAATTTCCAAAACAAGCACCCTTGTTATTCCTGGTAGTTTGAAGAATCTCTCAGGATTCTGAGGGACTGTTGGTGGTTTGTACGAAGCTGCACTGAAATTAGACTGTTATATTCGGGATCCGTGGTTGTTTGATGCCAGAACGACGTTGGCCGGAGCCGGGGTGATGCCCTGTGACTTGCCGAAGGTGAGGGCATGAGGCCTTGTAGAGAGAGTTGGGGATGCTATGTGGGGGCATCCTAAGGGACAGTTGGGGATTGCGGACACAGGACCACACTGGTCGGAGCTGGAGTGAGCCGTGTTGCTCTGTAACCTAGCGGATAGGGTGCGTGAGGCCTGGATGAGTTTGTCAGAGAATAAGTCAGCTTTGGTGAGCTTTGTTATGATCTGTTGGAAATCTCTTAGATACTTGAGTGTTTGGAGAATTGCGGTGGATTTCAGGAGGTGTTTAGTGATTGTAAAAAATGATTCATAGTTTTCTCCTCATCTATCCTGACTTTCTGTAGTTTGTTCATGATCTTGGAGGATACCCTCAAGCCGAAATGGGGTAATGGCCTCGGTACCTCAATTTGTTCATAAATTGTTTTTACATGTCTTCATATGGGACGCTGGGCCCGATTCCCAGCACGTGCTGCTCCCCACAAATAGATTGGAGCATGTCTTTTCAAAAAAAAAGAAAAAAAAAAAATCCTGCCCGATCCAACACATGGGCGCAAGGAGGACAGTCGAGCAAGGAAGGGATCTCTCACCTATGGGGCCTTCAAGGACACCTGGGAAGAAGACGAGCCAAATGGTTGCCAAAATCGCAGGCTGGGGCAAAGGCAAACAGGGAGAGCCAAGAGGGGGGAGATTATGACTAGAGGGAACAGTCAAACAATGCCACAGGGCAAAAGAGTGCTATGTGGCAGGACTGGGAAGGGACAGCGAAGGAACGGACGGAAACGGGTTCTCTTCGTTTAACACAAGGGAAAGGGACAGACAACAACTCCGGGAATAGGGCAGGACAAGGGCGGAGCAATCTCCACAGCCTGACAGAGAATGGAAGGCTTTAGGGAGGGTTTAGGGTTCTGAGAGACAGATCTGGCAAGCAATCATGGGGGCTGTGGAAAACTGGAACAGACCAGCCCAAATGGTCTTAAGGGTGTTCACCGTCAGTTGCAAAGGCCTGTAACACGGAGGACAGGGCTGGGCCAATGAGGTTTGAGTGGGTACAGGATTTAAGGGCTCGAATGGGGCTCTCATAGTACAGGGGGGATGCCGAACAGGGCTGGGCAAACAGATTAGGGGCGATCCAACACGGGAGTGAAAGTAAACGGGTAGGATACATACAGCTGTATGACAGGCCCTACACGTACGAGCAAGCGAAAAGGGAGAGAAATTGAAACGGGATTATTCACTGCATTTCCATGAATGGACAAAGGTGGACCCCGGGGAACCGTTACGACCTGCCCAGGAATTCGATGACCCCTTTTCCCCCCGATCTACTGTCCCTGGAGGAAAGCCCGTGAGATGGTATCTGATCATCTAAGTACTACCGGAGTCATCCGCTCATCTGCCCCTGAGCATTTTCCCAGCACAAGCTTAAAAAGTACAGTCAATCGTTGCGAATCGGCCACAGTTGACGGTCGGAAGGTGGTGAGATAGCCATGAGTCCAGGTGCCCCCCGGGCCCAAGATCGCAATCTGTTTTTCCCTCCCAGGCTACGGGCGACTAAGTTTCACCTAAAGAAACAAGCCCTGCACATTCAATCCCCTGAGACCCAGGGGACTCAATGCTGGAAGGGCTCCAAGAGCTCCAAATGATGACATATAAGAATTGATGTACTGAAAGATGTATTCATGGGACGATGGACCCGGTTTCCAGCACGTGATGCTCCCCACCAATAGATGGAGCGGCCCACTAGGCAAAACCTCAATTCCGATGGTTCTCTCACCACCACTGGGATAGAGGCCTTGCACAAGGGCCTTTCCCAAAAAAAAGAAAAAAAAGACTACCTTAAGTTTGGGCAGTCAAGCAGGCAATGTTCCAAAGTTGCTCGCTTTCTGGGTTGGATCGTCTCACAGTAGGAGCATAGCGGGGACAGGAGCCCTCTTTGCTCCAGGTCTGTTCTCTCCGTGAGCCAGAACGGAGTAGGCAGGCATCTGTGGATGATATGCCACTGCAGGGCTCTATGATTGAACGGCCTGATGTGGGAGTAGGATGACCTTATAAAGAATTGGAGGTCTGTTCCTTTCAGGGGAGAGTCCATCTCATCAGCAGTTCTGACAAAAGAAGCTCAAGTAGGAGAAGGGTTAGGCTAGCAGCCCGGTGGGAAATGACTCTCTGATTATCTCTCTAATACCTGTGGCTCTGACTCAATACATTGCGCATTGCTGTTCCAAGGGACGCTGGACCCGGTTTCCAGCAGGTGCCGCTCCCCACCAATAGGTGGAGCAGCCCGCTGGCCGAGCCCTCAATTCTGGCGGTTCTCCTACCATCGCTGGGATAGTGGACTCGCAAAAGAGCTTTTATAAAAAAGAAAAAAGAAAAAAAAAGGGGAGAGTCCATCTCCCACATTCGCAGGACATTCTCCATCACCGGAGCTGGTGCGCGTGCGGCTCTGTAGCCATTCTTGACTGTCTATTGCCATGGGTACATTACTTTGCTCGTCCCCCATAGCCATTCCCATTCTGTTGGGTCGAACGGGAGATGGGACAGGGGCATAGAGGGCTCATATAGGTAATACGTGTCTGCTTGGCCCTCCACCACCCGTACTCTGATGACGGAGGAGGTCCGTCCCTGTCGATCCAGGTCCTCCTCCCAGTGGACGGCTGACCATCTCGACCCGGGGAGCGTTGGGCAGTAGGCGTTGAGGGACAGGACTGAGTCCTGGGCCAGTGATCGACCTTGTAGGTAGTCATGGGTAGGTGTAGGTAGTCGACATGCAGTTTCAAACTACTTTTTTTTTTTTTAAACACACGCCCCCTGTAGTGCTAGTGGTGCTGACGAAGTCAGTCACCACTAGCTACTTGAATGATGACAATCACTGAAATAACAGTTCCAGGGGTCCGGACACTGACACACTGTCAAGACTGTGTCAGATTATGACTGGGCCTCTGACGCACTGGTTTTCCTTGCTTCTCCCTGGGTTTCTTCTTCTTCTTCTTCTTCCTCCTTATTTTTCTGTTGGAAACTGATTGAAAAAACAAGAAAAGGCTGATTATAGACTCAACTGCACCCGAGTGCGCTTTTTCTCTTTTTTTAACCTTAGGCTTAGGAGTGAAAGGTCATCTTTATTGATGACCCCAGTCTATTGGTGGGGGTTGGCACCACGGTATGGAACCTGGGTCCAGCGTCCTTTGGTTGGATTGATTTTTTTTTTACAGGCAGACCATTTGCAGTAATCATATCAGCCCCCCTAGTAGAGGTCATTGGTGTTTCTCCCAAAAAAAAAAAAAAAAAAAAAAAGGATTGACTGTTTGCAATCCGAAGGAAGAACTGCTACCCATCGAAATACGCAATCAAGAATGGATACAGAACCACACGCACACCAGCTCCGGTGATGGAGAACATCCTGCCGAGGTGGGAGAGGGACTCTCCCCTGAATGGAACAGACCACCAATTCTTTCCTAGATGGTCATCCTACTCCCACATCAGGCCAACCAATCATAGAGCCCTGCAGTGGCAGATCATCCACAGACTGCAAATGGTCTTCCTTTGGGAAAAAACAAAAAAGCAAATCCAATAATTGTTCCCAAGGGACGCTGGACCCACGTTCCAGCAGGTGTGCCAGCCAACACCAATAAATGGGGGTCATCCATAAAAGATGATCTTTCACCCCTAAGCCTTTTTTTTTGTTTTTTCTTTTTAATCTTTCACCCCTAAGCCTAAGTCTTAGATTAAAAAAAGGTTAAAAGCGCACTACGGGTAGGGTGCAGTTGAGTCTATAATCAGCCTTTTCTTGTTTTTTCAACCAGCTTCCAACAGAAAAAAAAGGAGGAAGAAGAAGAAGAAGAAGAAGACGAAAAAGAGGAAGAAGAAGAAGAAACCAAATGAAAAACAAGGGCAAGTTATTTTGTCAGAGGTGCCCAGTCATAATCTTACACAGTCTTGACAGTGTGTCAGTGTCCGGACCCTTGGAACTGTTATTTCAGTGATTGTCATCATTCAAGTAGTTGGAAACTGCATCTCGTAAAATAGTACGTCAGTCCTTCGGGACATCCGGTAAAACTGGAAAGATACAGAGAAGGAAGATCAGCATGGCACGTGCACAAGGATGACACACATAGATTAAGAAATGGTCCAAAAAGAAGAGAAAAAAAGAAAACGACGTATGTGTCTCATCCGCGTCTAATTACAACATGTGGGGTGAGGGGTCCCATTAGCAAAAGAGAGGATTGGATTTTTTTTATTTTTTTTTTTTGTGGGGAACAAGGCTCCAATCTATTTGTGGGGAGCAGCACGTGCAGGGAACCGGGCCCAGCGTCCCATATGGAAATTAACATATGATTTTGAAGATTGAGGTACCGGGGCCATTACCCGGCTTTGGCTCAGAAAAAACGAAGCTACTTAGAAAATGACTACGGCAAACTTCCGAATATAAACAGAATTCAGAAAACCGCTCAGAATCCTCCCCATCCATCCACTTTACCTTACTCCGGCAAGACTTACTGCAGCAGAGCTACCATCTCCGCTGCTGCTATGCCCTATTCCCATCCTACCAGCTAGCCCCCTCACTAGTAGGACTCGTGATATCCCACCATCTCCTTCCCCACTCCCCCTCGTTCTGTTTTAGCTCAAAAAGATGGAGCTACTTTAGGAGATGACTACAACAGACTTCAAGAATCAACCCCACCAATAGATGGAGCCATCCCGACACTGCTAGAGGTGTCTGCATACATCAGCACCCCTACCAGAAGTTCGGGCTGTTTTGTTTAAAAAAAAAAAAAAAAAAGAATCAACAGGACTCAAACTCCAACTCGAAACCCCCCCCACCATCAATCCTCTGTTCCCCMCTCCGGCAAGACTTACTGCAGCAGAGCCACCATCTCTACTGCTGCTATACCCTATTCCAATCCTACCAGCTAGCCCCGTCACTAGTAGGACGCATGATATCCCACCGTCTTCTTCTCCCACTCACCTCGTTTCTTTTTTAGGATAGACCGCCGGGGCCCGAAAAGAAAATCAAGTAAGATTGGGAAAAAGAAATGGCCAGATCAAGTAAGGGTTGGATGTCTTGAAAAATCCAAATAGGAGAAAACACAAGAGAGAAACAATTATGATGTCCATTTGGACTTTCGACACCGATTTCCCGAACATGAAGTTCAAAAAAACGCTCAGACCGTAAATCAGGAAGATGCGAATCAGAACAACGGTAAGAAGATGTTAAAAAAATATATATATCATATGAATAACAAGGATTGCAACGTGAAAAGGATAAACCAATGGCACCACTATTGGATCATCATCATCAGATGAATCGACTTGGAATGATCGTGCAAGCAATACAAAATCAAGAATGTCATAACCAGAAAATAAGAGCTACAGCAGTACTAGTTGCAAAATCAGACAGATATCAAGACAGTCAAACACTGTCTAAGAACCAAGGCCAAAAGAAGAGGAAAAACAACTTACGCTTGACAACTCTAAATACACCCCCCCCTCTCTCCAAACCTCACCTCCTCGCTTCATCGGCTTCTCAAGCAACTCGACCACCTCTGATTGACAACCATTCAACCAACCAATAAGACCGAATGATGATGATAATAGGACCGCAAATAGGATTGTCGTCGCAATATACCAAACCATGTCGCGGAAATAAGTCACTGAGCCCGCCAGCCGCCCCTCGCAGGCAGCCCGAAGAGATGAGGGGGAGTCCATGTTACGAATACCATCCTCCCCCTTCTTCCTGGTAGACCTCTCCCTCCAACCCCCGAAACCCTTCCCTCCCCTATTCTCCCACCTATCATATTCGTCCTCTCCCCTAAGACCTTGATGTGAGATGCTCTGCCCAACGACGCCCAGACACACTCTCTCCCATCACCTCCTCACGTGAATCTCGCCATCGCAGCGCTCCCGCAGCTCCTTGTTCCTGCTCATCCACAAGGCCCGCCGTCGCGTCCGCCCGCCTCCTCCTCACGTCGATCTTGCTGTCGCAGCGCTCCGCCACTCCTTGTTCCTGCTTTCTCCGCAAGGCCTGCCGTCGCGTCCAAGCGCCCGGCGGGGGAGCACTCCCGGTAGCGCTCCGCCGCCCCTCCGAGCCTCTTTTTCAATACACTAGCTCCCCTACCCCCATCTGGATTGAACACCCGAATGTGGATATCCTGGAGGATAAATGCAACAAAAAATGACGATCAATCTGCTTTTTTGCATCTCTGCACAAACCGCATCCAGATTCAGGCACTTCATCCAATCGTCTTTGCTAGTGGGACCTCACCCCTGCTGTGAACAATCGGACCCTTTGCCCATCATGTTGGTGTGGCCCCCCACCCCCCCCCAACCCCCCCAAAAAAGAACTCTGCCCAGTCACCAATGCAACCGGAGCTGGTGTTTCAACGTTGGCAATGCTAGCACAGTTGACTGATAACGTGTAGCTCAAGAGACTGTGTAAAAAAATCGCTAACTTAAACCACCAGCACACTGCCCACCTTGAAAAAAAGGGGAACGATGGGTTTTGTATACGAGCGCAAATTGCACAAATTTCAGGGGTTTGGGTACCAGATAGAAATGGCTGGCGCCACAAGCCAAAAGCAGGCCCACAGTGGTTTGTTTTTTTTGCCGCACAGGGCGAATTGAGGCTGGGCATCAGTTCTTGTACGAGGACTGAATGCCTGGGCAGTAGTCTTCCCTCTCCGGTGTGGGGAAGAGCTAGATTGTGGGTGGCCTTCCTGGTTCTTTTTAGCCGAAGCCAGGTATTTGGGTTGGGGGGTTCTGAGTTGGTATCTCAAAGAAAAGAGGAAAGCGGGAGGGTGCTACAATTGGAGGATGGTAGGTAGAAAGGAAGGCTCTCAACAGAGGAAGGTCGCTTGCTAAGGTAAGTAGGTTAGAAGGACGATGCTGGGACGACACAGGCCGGTGCTGGAGCTCTTGCTCTGTGACCTAGATAGGGGAGTTTGAGGCCTGTGGAATTATGCCGAGGGTGGAAGGCATAACCAGACCGTTCGACGTTGTCGGCGCTGGGGTATTAACCCTGTAACCTATGTCAGGGGCTTGCCGCTATGGGAAATGTCGAGGGAGGAAGGCACTTCCTGTCCGTCAGAACTAGTTTGGTCAGTATTGGGGAAGGTTCTGGTACCCTGTTACCCTAGCAGAAGGGGGTATGAGATCAAGTGAGTTCTGGTACGAGGACTGAAAGCCTGGACCGACGTTCCGTCTGTTGAGGGGGGGAAATTTGGATAGGAGGCAGTTTCAGTTTTGACCCCCTGCTCTCATATTGTTTCAAGCTTAAGTACTGTTTAAGTCACCTAGCGATAGGTTAGCAAGTTATCCATGTATTCTTAAAATTTTGAGAATATTTTTCATAGTTCTCAGATTGTTCTTAGCCGAAGCCAGGTAATGACCCTGGTATCTAAATAAATAATAATAATAATAATAAAAAAAAAAAAAAAAAAAAAAAAAAAAAAAAAAAAAAAAAACAACGGTCAGCAAAAAAAAAAAAAAAAAAAAAAAAGAGGTTGGGTATCAACAGCTGTACTCCCCATTATGAATTCTGGTTGGAAAGCGGGTGCAGCGTACCCTGCAGCGTAGTGGTGGTTTAAACCATCCCCAACACGGTTCTGTCACCGGTTCGTAAAGGACATAAAATGTTTTTGCAGGGTTTTGAATACCAACTGCTATCGGGGGGTCCTCCAAATACCTCGAAAAATGCCTAAGCCACAACACATTTCCTTTCTTTGTTAAACAAAGACCTGTTGTGCAAGGCCTCTATCCCAATGGTGGTAAGAGAACCACCGGAATTGAGGTTTTGCCAGTACCTCGGAGCGAGTTATACCGGTGAAAGTAAGTCTATGCGAATATGACGAGGGCAGTGTAAATGTGTATCAACTCTTATTTGCACAGGAATTTGTTGAGCGGAGGCAATTCTCTATGTATATACATGGGGGGAACTGTTGGTGCGAAGGATGGAAGTCGATCCGATCGAGTTTCGGTAAATCGGAGGTGTTCGTAAATGGACGGTGATGTAAACTGCAGGCATGCAAATGCGACATGGAGGCAGGTACTAAGGTGGATGTTCGACACCTACGACGATGGCAACCGAAGATTAATTCAGATAAACCCTTCTTGGTTTCGTTGCTACGTAACCAGCGTCAAATTGAGATGCTGCACAAGTGTAGCCTCAAAGCCCTCATAAGGCTGATGAGAGCTGCCCAGGATTTCCAGAAGGCGGCGACTACAACATATTTGTGACGGCTAATCAGTCGAGTTGTTAAGTGTGACTACGGATGGAATGTCAACTCTAAGTTGACGGTGAAATTGAAGTTTGACGATCAGATCCGAGTGGTGGCAGTTTGTAAACTCCTCAATGACAAAATCGAAGCTATGGATATCCCTGTATGCATGAAGGTTTCTGCACGTATTGGAGTTCGCATCATTTGGGTTAAGAACCCATCGGTGGCGGACCTATTACACAATCAGCGGGATTATGCCCGTTCAAAAGTCTCTACCTGCACCTGTGCAGGTTTTCCCTATCCACGGATAGGTGGGCACGTGCAAGCTATAGACTACATCAGCTGAAGGACGTTCACCCGCTTATGGTGAACGCTAACAATGTGACCCAAACACAGGCACCCTGACAGGGCTAACCTGTTGTTGAGTGAGATTAGGAGTGGGATTGAAGGTTGGGTGAATTTTTGGGAACCTGAACTCAGGTTGGACAATGAGGAGGTGGACGCATGTATGGCATCTGTACCGGAGGTTATGACTAAATGCGTGGACACAGAGGAAGTGCACTGTGTGAAGCGAAGACTCACCGACTTGGTATGTACTATGTACACCTTTGGACAGAAACCCAGACGAAACCCTGGTTCTCTGTCCGAAGGTATACTATGAAGCAATGCTGGAACTATTCGTAAGAAGTCCAGGGTATGTGGTGAAGCGGGAATCTGAGGAGGCTTTGATGACAACTTTGAAGATGGAAGCTACGAAGGTTGGGCTATCGAAGTTCGTACGTTGGGACAAGAAAGGGAAGATCGAAGAGGCCTATGCTATACCCAAGCATAAGGACCTCAACTGCTTTCGCCCGATCTGTCGTACTTACTCTGAACCTACAGTGAAGACGTGTAGGGCGGTGGCCAAAGTACTTAACCACATGCTGTTCACCCTACCGGGAGAGTGGCATTTCAATCTCAAGTCGGTGACGTCTCTTGTTCCGAAACTGGACTGGATCAATAAACAGATTGGGAGAAGGGTGAGTTTCAAAACTGTCTGCGATGTCTTACGACATCAAAGACATGTTCAGCAAATTACCTCACAATGACATTATGGATGCAGTTCACTGGTTGGTTGACTTCCATGAGGGATAGGGGAGGCTATCAGCGAAAGTTAATACGAGGGGGAAGGGTTGTACATTCGGACGCACACCTGGGGGCGACCACTGGCGGAAGATTGACCTACAGGATGTGAGACGGTTCGTTGACCTGGACTTGAAACATACGTACACCCGTGCTACTGGCGTTCTTCTGAGGCAAGTAGTGAGGATTCCGATGGGAAAGAGTACAAGCCCACTACTCGCTTGTATCATGTGCACATATGCAGAGTTCAAATTTCTGCAGGAGTTGGGGCTTGTGCGACATGACGTGTTCGGGATTCGCCTGATGGATGATGTTAGTTTGGTGGTGCTACATCGAAAACAGAGCCGAATGTCCGTCGAAGAAATCCGCTTGCTGTTCGAGCGGTGTTACCCACGAAATCTGCAACTGAAGCGGACCGGCGATGGATCGGGAACATGGGACTTTCTTGACACAAATATGCGTGATAGTCAAATACAACCATATCTGGCATGCTACCAATTGACAAAGAACGAGCGTATGATTTGGCAGGATGACGTACTCGAATTCAAAAACGGTCAGTCTTTTAGATCTTGGGGTAGTAAGCAGCAAAAAAGTGCAGTCATAGCATGTCACCTACACAAGATCGACCGTAGTAATACTAACGTACGCTCGAGGATTCCCATGCAAGTACTAAGTTTGACCAGGGAATTACATATGAAGGATTTCTCATCACAATTCGTGGAACGAGTCGTAAAAAGTTATGCCAAGGGGCGTGACAGGATCTGGAGATGGACTGTGTAGTGGCTTTACCTCGACTGATGACTAGCCGAGACGTAGCACTGTCTGGTTTTGTTGTTCTGTTGATGAATTTTGTTGCTTTGTTGATATATTAGTTTGATATATTGAAGGGCTATGTTTAGGTGTTCACGATTTTGAGCCTGTTCGACAAGGATAAGGTAAGAATGGATGCCTGAAAAAAATTGTTTTGGGATCGTTCTGAAGTTAGAATTTATCCCTGGTTACCTAAGAAAATTGGTCCAAAGGAAATGAGGGAACAGATGATGAGGGATTATTACTGGGTCGAGTTAAGGCACATCCCAATTGAAATTCAGGCTGCATTCATTCATGATTTCGGCCAACAATACCGGATAGTGGATTTCAGTAATCCGCTGCCCTCCTGCGTCGCCAAGAGGGATGATTACTTGATGCTAGCCCTAGATCTCCTTAAGGATCAAGTTTTCTCCCTCGATGACATTGTTCCGTTTAAGATGGGAGGACAAGTTTTTCAGATTCATACCGCTCACAAGTTCAGGCCGTGGTGTTTTAAATGCAAGGCCTACGAGCATCTCCACACAGACTATGCTCGCTCCCATCATCCCCAGCATGCGGTTCATCCGGATCTGCGCGTCAAAAGAGACCCACAAAGACCCAACAGATGGGTTCCTATGGTAGCAGGGCATGAAGGATGAGTCTATACGGAGGACGTGAACCCTGTAGGACAGCAGGTGGGTTGGGTGTGGGAAGGAAGGAGTGATTTTTATAAAACGCCCCACCCCCCTTCTGATTGGCTCCCTCCCCAACAATCGCCCTTGCAGACACACGGTCAATCAAACAAGCAAGGATCATCCGCAAGAACACTGAATAGACGCTTAAGGAAGACTGGGACAAAGGAACACATTGACCTGAATATAGGAGGAGAGAACAACCAGCAAATGGAGTCTGAAGGAAGACACAAGGGAGGAGAGAGTGGCAATCTTCAGAAACAGAAGACTCCTGCCCCCTCCCCTTCACCATCTGGAACGGGACTCTCACTGGGTCCCAAAGCTATGGACTACATCCCAAAGAACAACACAATCCCAGAATGGAGGGAGGTCAAGAAGAAAGGAACTGTCCAGCGGAAGGATAATGGAATCATCATCAGTCTTGATACAACTGACAACACCCAGGTTGCTTCGCCCTCTCAGACTATAGGCCCTAAGAACAACAAAGAGAAAAACAGTAAGGAAAAGGAGAAAGAGCGGGAAAGGAATCCAGAAAAAGAAAGGTCTAATTCAGAGACTAGTACAGTTCCTATGGATATAGAACCCTTCAAGGATGCTTTCGATCCTGAACCAATGGAAATAGAAATCCTTCACTCTTGCGTTCCTCCCCCTTTGCTGAATCCTGCTGCAGGCAACACGTCTTCGGTAACACTGTAGCTGAATTCAATTGTCTGCAAAATCACAGATTGGTTTTTATATAATCTAAAAGAGCAGCATCCTGTTCTGTCCAATAATCATTGGTCTCATATTTTCAATGATCTGATGGTGTTACTGGAAAATAGTGAAAGTTTAACATCCTTCCTAATACAAGGGCCTTCAAGAGGTTTAACGTGGGAGGATATCAGTATGAAATTGCTTTCAATTGTTTCCTCTAGATTCAAGTTCACACGCATGGGGGAAACTCATCTGCTGCCAAATGTATACAACCGCTTTCTGCCACTGATCTTAGCAGGAGATGATTCACAAGAGACACAACTGATATGTTGATAAGAGGGATCACAAGCAAAGGAACAGACGGTGCCATAACTTCTGCAGTCTCAACAAGAGGTCTGTCCGGGAAAACAACAGAATGAGTGTCAGGTGGTAGAGCAACTCGAATGTAGTCCTGACACGTTGATCCTTTCCAACAATAGGCAAACTTCACAGGATACAACACAGGCTTCTATGGAAGACACCTTTGAAGGCCTTACGCTTTTCATCGAATCAGGCTTCCCCCACCCAAGTGGGGTGGAATCACATTACACAGGGGAGGATTCTGGAAATGCAAAACAACGACAATTGCAGACTCTGCATAGTTCATCTGGGAATAGAGTCGCGACCTGCTTCAGAGAAATTATATCAGATCTCACTGAGGGGGGAAAATAATTTGCTCATTAATCGTCAGCAGCATTCTGTTGCCCATGGTAAGCACACTCAAGGCTTATTAGAGTGGGATCAGGGATCTGTGATCCCACACTCAGTTCTGTCATCTGGCAGATTTTATATTGATAGAGTGTCACACTCCCCACTCATAGTGCAAGGGACAACTCTCGGTCTCCAACACTGAATTTGACAATGGGAGAAAAAATGTTATTAATGATGGGGGGAAAAATGAAACCGAAAAAAATAATCCAAATGTCGAAACAGAGCCTCCTCCCGGCTGCTGCCACTAGTACCCAACCAACAGAACCAGACAACACTGGTCACAGACGAGGGGAGTCCTGAGAGAGCATGAATCAAAAAATAGTTTTATATGACTCCTCTCTAACGGTAAAGGCTACTATGGTGCCTCTGCCGGATCAATAGAATTCACAGGTAGTTGATCTCGCATAAGATCTCACTGACAATCGTCATCATAGCTCTCGTGCCTTGTCACCTTCTCACTCACCACTTTCTTCTCTCGAGTCTGAACTTACCTCTAAGAGGCAGAGACTGAAACACCGTCTGGCGAAAGGCCAGGGAGTATTATTTCCTGCAAAGACTGGGATTGTCCTTTTACCAGTCAGTCGAAAAGATGACAATTGGGAAGTGAGATTATCCGTACCCTAGGAAACAATCTATGGCGAAGTAACTGTCATGGGTACCACATCCCCCTTCCTTTCACTTTCCACCGAGGCTGGTCGATTAGCAAGGGAGCCTCTTATCAGGCATGAAGTATTTAGATTTATCAAAAACTTCCTGCCCCCCGGAAATACAAGATCCTTAATCATAATGGGAGGAGATCAACGCTTGGCAGAATGGGATGTTTTTCTCAATTATGAGTCCGGAAAACAGACCAATCTGAAATGGCTCAATTAGGACCTCCTCATGGAACTGCAACTTATGAAGGTCAAAGCGAGTTGCTTCTTGTCTGAAACAGATGTGGGCACATTACTCGTACGTCTCTTAAGCCAACAGGTTTTGGCACTAGGGGGCCTGCTGGACCTAGGTCAGTGACTAGACCTGGGTAATAGTACAGTGACTAGACCTGGGTAATAGTACAAACATCTAATCCAACAACTATTCTTCAGTTGATCGGCCGGATAGATAGCGCTTGCTTAAGATGGATAAGTATCATTTAATTGATGCCCTAGACAATGGGGACAGATCGTGAAAATTTACTAAAAGGCAGGCAAACTTAGACCTGAGATCACTCAACGTTAACAGTCTGGCCTCTGCAAAGTTTGAAAAGAAGCAAGCTATCTATGATCAACTTAAAGGAATAGGAGGTAAGGAATGACCCGATGTCATTTGTATTCGGGAAACTCACTTAATGGACACTGCTTCCCATAATCATTGCCACAAACAGATCTGGCCCCATACAGCCTTCCGGGCTCACGCACCTCGTCCAGGGAGTGCGGGAGTTGCAATTTGGATCCCGCCGGGGTCCAAAGTAGATCCGGTGTACTGAGAGGTCGACAAAGAAGAGGGGAGATGGACATACATTTTTGCGATGTTAAACCTAGAGAGTGTAGTTGTCTTTTGTGTGTATGGGTCAAATGAAGCAGGTAATCGACAACGCTTCTTCGGGTCCCTCATTCCCAAACTCCCGGTAGGTATCCTGGTCATCATTGCTGGGGACTTTAATGCTGCCCCGGATCGCTCATTGGACCGGTGGCGCATCCCGGACCCATGCCCAGACTACGTAGCAGCAGATGAAGCAATGATGGCTAATCTTACCCAATCTTTTAACTTTTTTGACTCTCTTAGAAGACTAAACCCCACACTTCGCACATTTTCATGCTTTAGGAAAAACCAGTCTAGGACAACTTCGAAGTCACGAATATATCCGATCGTCCTCTCTGAAGATCTAGAAGGAGTTGTGCAAATAGCTGAAATTTTCCCCAGGAGCCCTCTACCTAGACTGGACCACGCTATGTGTGCAGTCCTCCTGTCATTTTCTAAAAAGCGAGACCAAGGTAGATACTATTACAAGTTAAATACATCCCTTCTAAATATAGAAAGATTCAAAACCTACCTCAAGGATGTTTAAAATTTCCAGCGCCAACAGAAGACCCTCATCCAAGGTAACATAACGTGGTTCAACAACGTTCTAGTTTTCCTTGGTCGTAAATGCAATGAATATTCGAAGCTTTTAGCTGTTGAACATCATTCCAATGAATCAAGACTTTACCAACGTATTCATGAGTTGCAATCACAAGAAAATATTTCAAACAATGATGGGAATAATGAGACAGTTGCCCAAGAAATTCAGGAATTAGAGAATCGTCTCCTTTCCCTCATGGAGTACCGATGGCAGGGAGCCCAGATCAGGGGAAAGCTTCGTCAGACTGCTACTGAAGGAGGAATGGATGCTAGGTTTTTTGCTATGGCTCGAGCTCGGACAGGTAGAACAGTAATTGAAACCCTTGCTCACCCTCAACGACAAAATGAACAACTAGTAACATCTACGGCAGAGTGCACCAAAATCACAAGAGACTTTTTCAAATCCCTCTTCCTTTCAGAGACAACAACCACTATTGTTAACCAACGTATCAAGGATATTGACGATTTCCTAAAACTATTGAAAAAATATCTTTCTGACTCTCAAAGGGACCTATTAGAAAGTCCGCTAACAAAAGAAGAGATATGGACTGCCCTGATGTTCATGGAGGAAGAGAAAACCCCTGGAATATTTGGATTACCTAAGAAATTATGAGAATCTCTTTGGGATTTTATCGCTCAAGACCTAATGAACTTCTATGAGAATGTTTGGGCTTCAGGCCGACTAGGAGAGATAGTGGGGCAAGGGGTCCTAACGCTCCTGTACAAAAATGGTGACAAATGTAATATTCGAAACTATCGCCCCATTACCCTCCTCTCAGTTGTGTATAAACTCATATATAAAGTCTTCACTATTCGTCTTAATAAATATATAGCTGACATAATCCACCCCGCCCAGACGGGTTTTATCCAAGAAAGAAATATTCAGGATAACATCCTCCTCATAAATGAATTGGTCAAACTTTCTCGCCAATCTAAACATAATGCTGCCTTCATCTTTATAGATTTGGAGAAAACTTATGACCACGTGAATTGACTCTTCCTGGACAATTGCCTAGACAAGTTTAACTTTGGCCCGAACTTCAGAAGATGGGTAAAAATCTTACATGAGAATGCATCAACAAGAATCATGGTCAATGAGAATGTAGACCCTCCTATAATGCTACAAAGATCAGTTAGGCAAGGAGATCACATTGCCCTGCTCCTCTTTGTAATAATCATGGAAGCCTTGGCAGCTCATATCCGCCACCATAAAGATATCAAGCGCATCCAAGTTACATCCATACCAGAGGACGCTATACCGGTATGTTCTCTCTTCGCTGATGACCTATCTCTCATGGAGTCATGGTTGATGCCTCACATGAAAACCTCGAGGCGATACAACGGATTATGGATGAATGTTGTAAACTATCAGACATGAGGATAAACTGGAGGAACAAAACCCTAGGTTGGTGGATTTACTATCAAGGAGTAAGGCCTCTAGAGCAACCAATGATCAAATGGCTCCCTCTTGATTCACCAGTTAGGGTTCTCGGGATTTCACTATCAGCCCTTCACCAACGATTTACAATTTGGTCCTCGCCTCTATTTGGTATAAATTTGTTGTCTGGGCGCTTGATAATGTATCCATTAATATCTTGCAGAGGCAGTTGGTAGCATTTCTTTGGCGTGGTAATCATGAATAAAAAAATGTTTTCAGTAAAGTGGCATGACAATCAGTAATTCATCCTAAATCCAAAGGTGGTCTTGGCATAATTGACCCCACCACCCAAGCGAGACACTTTCAATTCAATGGATAAAACGTCCGTTATTCAATCCCCAAACCCCGTGGAGTAATCTGGCTTGCGAACAGATCAGACACCTTGCACCTCCCACCCCAGATGAGGTTGACCCCCTAATGTGGTTGGAGAATCGCGCCTGGCCGCTTCCAAGGGCGTCCTCATCAGAGTCAAAAAACCTGGATTTATCTGATCGCCAAGCAGCCAGAAGTGACCAATCCCGGGATCCTTTCTGGACTAATCTGCTTAAAACTTGGAGGAAATTACCCATCCCGGATAAAGTAACACCGGAAAGATGGGAAGAAGTATGCCAACAATCATTATTCAATAATGCTCTCACCGGAGACTCCCATGAATGCTTCTTAAACTGCACAGACTCACCTTGGAAAGGTTGGATCAGAAGAGGATTCACGTGCATCAGAGATATTTGGAATGCGGACGCCCAAGATTGGATTGTCCTCCTGAACCCCAATGACTGATTAAGATACTGCCACCACCAGCAGGAAACATTGAAATAGATAATATATATAATCCCCTTAGATTGGCTTAGGATCTTGAGGAAAGGACCTACCCTTATTCCAAATTATTGGGTCTCCATTTATGATTAGCTAGGAGTAGTAGGGAGGATTAGTGAAGTGCGCCCTACTGGTGATGTGTTAATGACAATTTACGAATTAGAGGAGGATGAGTTCCTTAGATCTACTCCACATCAGAGCACGGGACAAATCCAAAAAGACAGACTATTCAGGATAAGAATATTAGTGATCAAAGATAGGTGACTTGCTTATAAACCAGATACTCTTATATCCCACCTCCCGCTAGATCATGTTAATTGGTTTTGGTCGTCTACGGTATATTCATGACGCTCCCACACCCAGGCTCTTCACACGCTGTTAGTAAAATCCACATACAGGATGCTGCGACCTAAGATAAATTTAAGGGATAAAATAGAAGAGCGATGGATGAGACACCTAAATGTGAGCAAAGAGGAATTACAGTCAGTTAAATGGTTCCATTCTATCAAGTCCAAACCAGCTAAAGTGGCATCCCTACAACGGGAGATCACTCACCGATGCTTGCCAACCAATGACTGGATCATTGACAAAACTACACTAGAACAAAGAGGAATAGCCCTTCCCTGGTGCAAGTTATGCAAATCTGCCTTCCCGTCCAAATTGATTCCGGAAACAATAAAACATATATTTCTTCAATGCCCAGGGTCGGTTTGGCTATGGCGTTGGTGGGACAGGATTTGGAATCAGATAGAAACCTCCCTACCATGGCCATGGAACTGGAAAACTCTCCTCCTGGATGTATGGTCGGTTGATGAGTGATTCTTTTGGAAGTCAGTTTGTCGTTCTTCGTCAACTGCATGGAACTGGAAAGCTCTCCTCCTGGAAGCCTGGGCCCCATCATGTGAAGATAGCTTCACAACTAACCTATTCACGATTGGGAGAAGAGCTGTTATGTGGGCCATATGGTCTCGCAGGTGCACATTTGAAATGGAAGACGCCTGCCTGGATGGGCCTGAGTTCACGGATACCATCAAGCAACAAATCCAACTAGAGATTAATTCTAGATGGGAAACATTAAAAGAAAAACTTAAACCTTTGACAGCAGATAAGGAAATCAAACAACACATACAAACTTTCAATCAAAACTGGCTTGGAGGGGAACAAGGTGGTAAAATAGGGCAGGTTAAATGGAATGGAGTGTGAGAGATTGCTCACGGTGAGCTCCCAAGGAATTACCACTTATACTTTAATGACTGGAGCAACATTGATCCCTCCATTCCCCTCAGCCCTCTATCTGATTTTCCTGATCCTTTTCCTCCACCAAAGATGGCCTTAGTTCCTGGTTCATGGTTTGTGCTTGAGTGATCAACTGTGTCCCAGTATTGCGTTTATCTGTGGAATCCAGTCCCGGCTCCTGATAAGCAGGTTGGGAGTGTTAATACTGCTAGGTGCAATGGCTTATCTAGCGCCCGGTTAGGGTGAAGAGGCATAACAATTCCCAGCATTCCCAGATCTGAAGGTTCTTGGGCCCACTTTTCAGCTTCAGGCCTGGTGTCTGTTCATTATTGATGGGACGCTGGACCCGGTTTCCAGCAGGTGCAGCTCCCCACCAATGGAACGGAGCCATCTATCCATCTAGGGGAGTAGAGGGAGTGTCTGCTCTTATCAGCACGTCCTCTATTCCCCAACATAGATGTTAAAAAAAAAAAAAAAGGTATAGAGGATCCGATGATTGAGGACATGCCTCTGCTCTATTTCACAGAGCTATTGTGATGCTCCACTTGTATAATAGGGAATGTGCAGTTTGGAGCACATGACACGAGAACCTCATGCCAAGTGGTGGCTGGGGTGTCTGATAAACAGTGATGCCGTATCGTAGGACAGTCTGAGGCAGGATACGTAGCGATATGGCTCTGCGACTGTGCAATGTAGGATGTAATTGGACTGAACCAACATATGGTAAGGTAGATGTATGGACAGGGATGTGTTAGGCAGTATGGGGCTCCGGCTTGGTAGTTGGTTTCGAACCCCGTACCTGTGACAGTGCTGTGCATTACTGTTTTCTGCTATTGCTGAGCAAGGATGTGCTAGGCGGTATGGGCCTTGAGCTCGGTTTCTGGGCTTCGAACGCAGTACCTATGACAGCTCCGTGTTTTGCGGTTTACTAGTACTGAGCGATGTGGATTGGATATGGGATGCTGGACCTGGTTTCCATCACAATGGCGCCACTTTCAATGATGTACTGTATTACATTGATGTATTCAAGGGACGCTGGACCCGGTTTCCAGCAGGTGATGCTCCCCACCAATAGATGGAGCGGCCCGCCAGGCAAAGCCTCAATCCCGGTGGTTCTCTTACCACCACCAGGATAGAGGCCTTGCACATGGGCCTTCAAAAAAAAATAAAAAAAATAAAGAGCGAGGTTGTGCTAGGCGGGATGGGACTCGGGGTCGGCAGTGGGACCTCAAACCCCGTACCTTGGCAGTTTGTGCTTTGACGTTTCTTGATATTGCTGATATAATCCTGGGTGCGGTAGCGGGGCTTCGAACCCGATAGCTTGTGTGTACCCCTAGTACTTTGGCAGTAGACTCGTACTATGTACTTTTAGGCCTAAGGCCCTCCATTTTGGTGTGCTCTTCTTTTTTGTGGTCGCTCTTTCTAGAGGACCAGGACCTTTTTGGACCATTTGGTCAGGTAGTAGGGACTTAGGAACAGTCGAGGGACTGACAAGGACCGCGTTAGTAAGTTAGTCGTGGTTATCAAGGGAGGCGACTATCCTAGGTGTAAGTGCGCGTGTCTGGGTCTTTTTTTGGGTCCGACGTTCAACTTGTTGATCTCTGAGTATCTCCGGAGATGTTCAGACAGTCAACAACGAAGGTGGGTTGGTGGTAAGACGGCTTTGATGAAGAGGTGTGTAAGGCGGCAACCCCCTGATGAGGACCGCGTGGCTGCGGTCGAAACCGGTCGGGGAGCCATATCCCAACCGGCATGCACTCACCATTGTACTTCTGTATTGTTGCACCTTGAACGCGTTGATGAAGAGGTGTGTAAGGCGGTAAATCCCTGAGGAGGACCTCGTGGCTACGGTCTAAACAGGTAGGGGAGCCATATCCCAACCGGCATGCACTCACCATTGTACTTGTGTATTGTTGTGCCTTGTACGGGAATATACATCAGTGTTTTGACTTGCGCTTGTGTATCGGCATGAGTGTTTGATCTTAAACCACCAGTACTTGGCCCAGCTATCGGCCGCGGAAAAAAATAGAGTAGAAACGTTTCTAGTTGGATGAATTTGGGCGCTCCTGTAGTGGCCCGTACGTTTCCTAAAATTGCGTAGCGTTACAGGGGCTGTTGGAACTTTCATTGGGTTGTCGAACTCCTTTTTTTTTTCTTTTTTTTCTTTTTTGGTTTTTCCAACTCCCATCTATTGGTGGGGGAGTAGGGCCTGATGGAAAACGGGTCCAGCGTCCCATATACAAATATAAACGTGATACATGAGAATGTTTGAAATTTGAATGATGCATAAGGGTTATGGATGCCTCTTTGCCAGAGCGTGGCTTTTTTTGGCTTATTGGATACTCAAACGTGACATGAACGTACTTACCTAAAAAAGAACGAAGGTCCGGAGTAAAGAGTGTACTACGCTCTGCATCCGAATAGAACGCCCAGTCATTCCGTCTGCATCTGGACTGAAAGTTGCCCCAAATACAGCTCTAATGGCCAGGCGGCAAATGTTCAGTAATATTAGAAGGCGAGCCCAGTTATACATGAGACTGTTTGAATGATGCATAAGCTTAGGGGGATGGACAAAGCAGCACAAGGCAATGTTCAGTCATATTAGAATCTGGTGTGGGACATGAAACGAGAGAATGCAAAAAAAAAAAAAAAAAAAAAAAAAAAACCGAGAGAATGTGATGCCGCAGCGTGACGGCATCGGGGGATCGACGATGCAATTATAGAGAGACACACTCTCCATAACAGCGTCCTGATACACATTGACGACACATGGCACGTTGCTGACATGCCAGCAGGAAAGTAGGCTCCCCCGGCGCGCCCCCCCCCCCCCCAAAAAAAAAAAAAGAAAACAGAAAGTAAAGTAGGGTCAGGCTCAAAGACAGGTGTGAAAGGGGTTGGGGGGAATGAATGAAAAAGAGAGACAGGGCGCAGTTTTCATGGAAGAAGCTGGCAGTGACTATATTACCTTCGCCGCGATCGGAGCAGAGTTATGTGGTCCAGTACACATGCTACTGGACCGCACCTATGTCAGGCTATGTGGAGTTGTGGACACACAATGGCATGCACCACTGGTGCAACAGATTGTCCGGCTTCAACCTCCTGATGAGTCGGTGAAA